>BPLR01007380.1:0-143694 GCA_021605095.1 Caerostris extrusa
AAATCTTGAAATGCAAAAAAAGGAAACATAAATTTATTTTGACTGTTTTTAGATCACTGTTCTTTGGCATGTATATAATAGTAAGTTGCGGCGACTAAATTTATTACTAAAAAATGACTATGAAATTTATGACTATCTGTATTGTAGTACACTCTCTATAACTGTATTAATAAAGACTAAATTATTACATAATTCTAAAAAGAATATAATTTATGAAGGCAACTCTAGGTACTATTTTCATTCTACTTGTCAGTGAACAATTCAAGAGATCTCAAATTCAAATCGGCTGGCTGCATCTGTTGCAATCATCCCTCTCAGAAATAATTCAATGGTGTATTAAACGGCGTATAATCTTGCATTGACAATCAAGCTATCTGACGAATTCTCACTTTCATTAACATTTTCAGCGTTTTTTTTAACATTGCAAGCGTTTTCATGCGTGCGACATATTTAATGGGGGGAGGGGGGTATTTTAAAATCCCCTTGAAAGTAAAAGTTTCCCTTCATCATCCTTCACTGGGGTTTTCGGAATATGTATAGAGGTCACTCGAAATACATCATAAAAAATCAATACAAAATGATAAAATTCTGAATAAATTTCAAGAACTGTCTAATTTCGTTATGCAACGCTTTGTGTATGTTAATTTTTAACTTAACATGGAAAACACGTGAATACCATAACATTAAATGAATCCTCGTTTTTCAAAGCAGGGGAATGGCGGACACCACTGCCGGGTACGAAACTGCGATCTCCTTCATGCTGGCTTCACAAGCCAGGAATCGAGTGTATAGTGACCTTACAAATAAAAATTAACTTTTAGAACTATTAAAAACTTAAATGATAATTTCAGAATATAAATTAATTACATTTATAATTGTGATAACAGTATTTTCATGGCATAGTGATAATCTGTACTTTATATAGTACAACGATCAAAAGTAATTCTACTATATTACCGGAAAGATATGTATATTATTGTGAATGAAATTTAATAACTGAACTAATACATAAATAATTGATTCTTTTAAAATTAATTATGCATTATTTTAAATAATAATTTATAAATGACATGCTATCTTGAACGTATCACAGTTGGAATTGTTTCATCTCTCCAATTTCCAGTGGAAAAATCTTATGTTATTGATATCCACATTTCGATCCACTTCAGCAGGAGATGTAATAAGTCTGTTATGGATGATTGCAATTTCTTTCGTTGTTTCAATGACTGTGTGCATTTGACTGCACATAAAATTAAATGATAATTGCAGAATATAAATTAATTACATTTAAAATTTTATGTATAACAGTATTTTTATTTCATTAAATATCTGTACTTTATACAACTGTCACAAGAATTCTGCTATATTATTGGAAATATATGTATATTATTCAGAATGGAAGTTATTAACTAAGCAAACATCTGATGAATTGAATCATTCTGATTCCTTTTAAATTCATTATGTATTATTTTAAATAATAATTTATAAATAACATATTATTTTTCACAGTTGGAACAGATCTAAAATTGTTTTATCTCTCAATTTTCCAGTAGAAAAACCTTATGTTATTTATATCCACATTTCGATCCATTTCAGCAGGAAATGTAATAAGTTTGTTGTGGATTATTGCAATTCCTTTCGTTGTTTCAATGACTGTGTGCATTCGACTGCACATAAAAAAGCCCTCCTTTACCGAAATTGTTATTTACTACGAACGATCCCATCTGAATCTATTACGAATCGTACACCCCTTCCAGCATCGATGAAACGGAAGGGGACTGCATCTCATATATCATACAGGAGCAATCACTACCAGGCGGTGGAATAATTCATCAATAAACATTCTCTCCAATCGCCAATATCAATCTTGCAACATTCCATGAACCAGATATCTGGTTCCATTACGATCAACCCCGCCCCCAAAATGTCCTATGGCCTTGTAAAGGTAAAAGGCTTAATCACACAAGTAAGTTGAAGAAATCAATTATGCATGCATAATGCTTTGCCATCGTCTAGTTGGAGAATAGGGCACAAAATTAAGGCTGGAGATGTAGTAAGATAAGAAAAAAGAAAGTTTTGCTTCAGTGAGTGTGTTTCAATTACCTTTGCAATTTTCTGCCTCTGTTCTTTGAAGCTGACTTTTGTTTCTTTATGCTTATGTGATGAAAGTTTCTTTCCTTTCTTTTTTTTCTTTTTTTTTTTTTTTTTTTTTTTTTGTAGCTTTTTTTTTTTATCTTAGATGCACAGATAGTTGTTACACACTTTGTTTATTCTTTGTATTTGTGAGACGTTTCGAAAAAAATGTTTTTCGTTTGTTAGAGATATTGTGCTTGAATTATGCAAATATTCTAGCTGGCTTAGTGTTTCAGTGATGTTTTTTTATTTAAGAAGAAGAACTTCATTAAAAAAGCGCTTGTAGTTTCATCGTTAGTCTGATTGAGAAACTTTTTAGTTAATTTTGTCTCCAGAAGGGAACATTATTTTGCGTTTCCTGAGACTTTTATGAATGGAATTTAACTCTAGATTGTTGTGAGATTCTACAATAAAAAAAATCTACAATGATGTATTCTTTAAAAATGCCCAAAACAATTTCTTAATTAGACGCTTGTAAAAGGTTATGTTCTGTTTGTAACTCTACGATTATAATTTTTTGCCTTGTAAAATGTACTTGTGTTACGTCTATTCATAATAATAATTCATAATATAATATGATATATCCATTGTGTACATTTAAATAACATGAAATTTATAATACTTGAACATAATTATGTTTATAATTGTTTTGCTCATTCGTCTCAAACGAAAATATGTAACAAATTCAGCGTTACTTAACTGGAGCTTGCAGCTCTCTGGCTCCTGGTACCAAAGGCTGTAGGTTCGAATCCTGGAGATGGCAGGTATGTTTTTTAGTGGTTCGGAATCCACTAGCAATAAAAAACATAGGACTCGCTCTAATTAGCCTAAAGTGTGCATAAAATTGCCATAGAACGACAAATCAAATCAAAAACATAATATGGCATATAGGAGGCATTTTAGTCTGAGATTGGAATATAGGAAATTTTAATTGTCCTCTCTTCTTTATTGAACAATACTGAAGAACTTTTCGGTCTACAAATTTACAAATTGGATTTATCATCTCTATATATCACAGTTGTGTGTTTTTTTTTAATCGAATTTTATTAATTTGAAAAACTTAACGTTTTATGTACAAGCTATTCTGGTACCTACAGAATACTTTTTTAAAATAACATAAATACGGAATTGAAATTTACCATATTTAAGCTTAATTTCATGTTTATAGTTATTTTGTTTATTCGTTCTCGTCTATGTAACAAATTCAGCGTTACCCAACTAACACCACTGGAGATACATTATAACATCTACTTTTCGCCATCAGAATTTTTAGAAGGAGATTGGCATCTCAGAAACTCCCCTCCCTTCTTTATTGAACAACACGGAAGAATTTTCCTGTTTACGGATTTTCAAGTTGGATTATCATGCTTATCTCCAGATATCAGAGTTTCGTAGAGTTATAACTATCGTGTTTTAAATCGAATTTCTTAATTTTAAAACCTTCACATTATTCAGGCCTGAATGGCTGAGTGTTTAGGGCGTGGCACTAGGTGCCCCAGGTTTCGGGTTCGAGTCCCGGAGGTTCCATGATGTTTGTAGGGGTTCTAAATTCACTTTAAGCCGTAGGTCCCGGTCTCATAAAACTGTACAGCGTCACGGAGCCAAGTCAGATTTCTACTTACGGGTGCCCCATAACAACAGATCTTGCCCTATTTTCTTCAATCATGATTCTATACGGGTTCATGGGCTTCGTCTAGATGTCTACCAAGTGGGATAAAAAACAACAATATAGAATATACGATAAAACAAATTGAATTCACACAATAAGTTTCTCATTATGTATGATATTAATATACAAAAATTTTTTATATAAAAAGAATTAGACTTTTGCTTTATAACAATTTTTAAAAAGAGTTTTTTCTTTAATGTTGTATGATAAATTACATATATATAATTTAATTAAAAATAAATTATTAGGATTGATTTACTAGTTTAATTTCCTATAATGTAGAAATTTTCTTTAGAAAGATTTTTCTAATGTAAACATCTGATTAACTTTTTAATTAAAAGTTTTTCGCATTTAATTAAAACTATGTAAACAAAGTTTTACTGCAGTTATAAAAGCTGGAATTCTTGTTTTTACACGAAATTTCTGTTTATTCTGTACGAATATCAATATTTTTATGAGCATGTTTTAATAAATCATATATAAATAACATTTTCAAAGCATGTTTGAATTCATATAAATATCTTTCATAGATTGGGACTTCCAAATAATATTTGTTAAGAAAATTTCATCATGCATTAGAAAACAAAATATTAAAATTAAATTTATTTAATTAAATATAAATATTAAAAAAATTAATTAAGTGAATCAAAGGAAAATTAAAACCTGATCTTGAGTTACACTTCGAATTATTTATTTTATTTTATTTCGATTTTAAGTATTTTATCTCTAATGCAACTGCTTGCTTTGTTGTTAAGAATTAAGTTGTAATTTTGCAAATTTCTTTTCTATTATAACATCAAAGTTTTACTTATTAATCGAGATTCTCAAGCAAATTTACCCAAATGAAATTTTATTTTATGACGCAATATCGGCAAATAAGACTTTTTGGATACAAAATCACAAACTTTGTTTAAGTTAATGAAAATATTTTTAAATATATATTTTCTATTAGTTGTTTTAAATCAACGGTATAATTCTCTAATGTTTTTTTATTATTTTGTTTTCTGTCAATTTATTTGTTTATATCTGTAAAGAAAATTACAATACAAGAAAATTTTACCACTTTTACCACATCTTTACACTGAAAAATAAATTTTCCCACATGAAGTAATTTTATTTTATGACACTTTTTCATGAAATAAGCCTTTTAGGATACAAAAACTCAATTAAACTATGTTTAAGTTAATGAAAATATTTTTCCAATATGTATTGTTTATTAATTGTTTTAAATTAGCTGTATAATATTCTAATATTTTTTTTTTTTTTTTCTGTCAATTTATTTGTTAATATCTACAAAGAAATTAAAATACAAGAAAAGTTTACCACTTTTACCAAATCTTTACAATTTAAATCAAATATTTACACTTAAAAGCCAAATATTTACACTTTAAAAGCAAATCTTTACACTTAAAACCAAATGTTTACACTTAAAAAGCCAAATATTCACACTTAAAGCCAAATATTTACTCTTAAAAAAAAAATCTTTACACTTAAAAACCAAATCTGAGCACTTAAAACCAAAACTTTACACTTAAAAAGAATTAATGATACTTTAGCTTAGTTAATAAAAATGAACTATTCCACGGTCATGTATGGAATGAATGCAGTTAGCATACATAACTAAATTTTCCTTTAAATAATTCCCGATTGTTCTTTTAATATGAGTTATTATATCAAGATATAGAAAACTGCACACCCATGTAATTGAGAACAAAATCAGCATTTCAAAATTTTATGCGAGAAAAAAATTCTTTAGCCGGGTAGTTTAAATCAACGCCAAAAAGTATCAAATAGTTTCAAAGTATTTACAACCTATGAGTCAGTAAGACCTCTGAACATGAATAACAAAAATAAATCTAGATTATTGAAATTATGTAAAATCCATCTTCCATTATCATGTTGCCCTATACCAAATATTTTACTTATATTTTCTTAGAGCAGTTTATGTACAAAGTGAATTTTAATTAACCTACAACTTGTAACTGAAATAAATCTTGAGTCGTTACAAATATCACAACAAACATTTTTAATTGCAATGAACGTGAAAAAGGAATTTAACGAACAAAGTTTTCAAAGTGATAATCTTCAGGGGTGATGCAAAAAGAACAGGTTACTGTACAGCTCAGTTACAAATTCATAAGTTTATTTTATCGTGTTTGCAAATATGGCAATTATAGACTTTTGGGGCTAATATGATCTATCATCTTCTTCTTGCAAATGAAATCTTTCAAATGATCTCAAAGATAGAAATCACATGGATTTATATCTGGTAAATAAGGTGGTAATGCAATGCAGCAGGATAACTGTTTGGGTATTGATAAGAGATAACTCGTTAATGGTGTCAAACACACTGCACGATCTATTAGGAGGAGCAACGTTCTGCACGGACCCATATTTACCAGTGTTCATACCAGATTAAGAATTTGGGGAAAAATTGACTGTCTCAACATTCCGTCTTACCTTATCCCCAACATACTACATAAATACCAATTTATAACATTAAAAATAAGACACTCTATTTATTCACATATGATGAATAAGATGGCCAGTGCAAATGCTCCCTTTTTCATTGTCAGCTTTCAATGCTTATCTATCATATTACAAATCAAAATTAATATATTTGTTTCAATGAAACCATCTTTATGATGTACTACCAGAATTATTAACTCAGGATATAGAAAACTTACAAACACACTCCACTTGAGAAAAAAATTCAACTACAAAGCATTTTAGAAATACTCAAACAAAGTTTTTCATACAGAAAAAAATTCCACTTGAAGATGTGATCTGCGGCTATAGCTTTTGCTTTAAAGGATATTGCCCGGAAATAGCCCCTATACCTAGAAAGCGACTTCTCACACAGGCCATATAACCTCTAAGAAGAATCTACGATCCACCACCTCCAGAAGGATCTAGACTGAATGAATTTAAAATCACCCTTTCATGTTACTTCAAGCGTGAGATTTTTTCCCCTATCTTTTATCCAACCCACTTCCGAATAAGTTGTAAATTTTTTCCCTCCACTGAAGTCCACAATTTCAGATCTGAAGCAGATTTTTATTCCCTCTTTACCATGATTTCTTACCACGGACACAGACCACGGTTTTCTTACTTGATTCCTTTTTTGGTCCTTTTTAGCGGGTCAAATTTTTATCATTCCTGACACTCGTATTCTTCTTTATCCTTGTCTGGTGATTTTCTCTATTCCAGACAGACAGGGTAAGGTTTTTTTGTTTTGTATTGGGTGTGAGAGGATTATCTTAAATGGCGTCTGTTTCAGTAGAAATCAGGGAAAGCAAAACATGCTTTTTTTTCTTCCTTTTCTTGTTTAGGAACCTAAGAAATACAAGTACGTCTTAAGTACTTTTTTTCTGTCTTTTCTTGATCTTTTTACGCTTTTAATTTTCAAATAAATGCTTTGAATTGGTATATAAAGTAAATTTCGTAGCTTTTATGTTTATCGATTTTTTTAATTGCAACAAATATTTATTATTCAATAGCAAAACAGTATTACTGAGAATAATTTTACGTATTTTTAGCACTCTTTTAACACCTAAATTATTATTAAATTACACATTTGAACACAAAATATAATTTACGCTAAATACAGAAAGACTTACTACAGGTTCTTGATACAGCTTTACTTTATAAAAACAGGCTACAGTTATTTGATATATCGAAAATATAAACTGTAGCGCAAAGAAGATAACATACGAGATTGGGAAATTTATTTTGGAAATTAATTATTATTAAAATTTCAATTCTAAAATATATGGTCACCATATTATAAAATATTGTCACCATAATATATAGATAGTCCCCAATGAACCATGAGCCAAAAGATAGGCGCCACTGAACCATGAACCAGAAAGATAGACACCACTGGACCCTCAATCAGAAATAAAGATGTAAATTAATAATTTTTATCCTCCCGTGTTTATGCTGCTCAGATGTTTTTATTGGTAGTTTTTTATGCTTATATGTTATAATACAAATCAGAATTAATATACTTGTTTCAATGAAACCATCCTTAAGATGTACTATCAGAATTATTAACTCGGGATTTAGAAACCTACAAGTACATCCCACTTGAGAATAAAATTCAACTACAAAGCATTTGCGAAATACTCAAACAAACTTTTCCAAAGTTTTTGATAAAAGTAAAAATTCCAACTTGAAGATGTGATCTGTGGCTATAGCTTTGCTTTAAGGATATTACCCCGGAAATAGCCCCTATACCTGAAAGCGACTTCCTCACACAGGCCAGATAACCTCTAAGAAGAATCTACGATCCACCACCTCCATAAGGATCTAGATTGAATGAATTTAAAATCACCCTTTCATGTTGCTTCAAGCGTGAGATTTTTTTTTCCTCTGTCTTTCATCCAACCCACTTCCGAATAAGTTGTAAATTTTTCCCTCCTCTGAAGTCCACGATTTCAGATGGGGAGCAGATTTTTATTTCCTCTTTACCATGATTTTTGCCATGGACACAGACCACGGTTTTCTTACTTGATTCCCTTTTTTGGTCCTTTTTTAGCAGGTCAAATTTTTATCATTCCTGACACTCTATTCTTCTTTATCCGTGTCTGGTGGATTTTCTCTATTCAGACGGACAGGGTGGGCTTTTTTGTTTTTATTTGGTGTGAGGGGATTATCTCAAATGGCGTCTGTTTCAGAAGAAATCAGGGAAAAGGAAAACATGCTTTTTTTTCTTTCCTATTTGGGAACCTAAGAAATACAAGTATGTTTTAAGTTTTTTTTTTTTTTTTTTTCTTTCTTGGATTTTCTTTTTGTCTTGTTTTTTGACAGCAATTTTCAAACAAATGCTTTGAATTGTTGTACAAAGTAAATTTTTATGTTCTTATATGTTTTTCATCAACACGATTTCATTGATGAGGTTAATTTTACTTATAAACGCTGATATAATTATTTATGTATAAAACACCTGAGTATTAAATTTTTAAAATCATTCTTATTGAAGGAGAATACTCATTATTATGAATGAAGATAAATATAAGTCAAATGAAATGAAAATTATTTTATGTGTATAATTGTAGTTAAGGAAAAATTGTTTAATATTTTGTAAATCCATACCTTAACTTTGCCAATGTATTTTGAACTCCCAACTCTTGACCAGTTTTTCATCCATCAAGAGTTACTGTTTTTATAAATTTTGGACCTGATAATGAAAAGGATTTAAACACTGATTATATTATCACAATATTTTAATTGAAAAGTCTTAAAATCATACATTAATAATATACCACTTGCATTTTATCTGTATTTACAAATAAAAATAAAACAATTCTTTATTTCGGAAATTATCCATTTGTTTAAGACACGTGTTTGTTTGTTGACACCCATTTGTTTAACCACAAGGATTTTCGAAAATATTGCATAATTTCCCCTAATTGCATTTCAAAATTCAGCTATTTTGAAATGCAATTAGTCCAATACACTGACTAGAATGATTATGCTGGTTGTGAATCTTCAATATCTTCCACTTTAATTAATGAAACTCCTGAAAATAAACTTTTCAATAGCAAACAATTTAATATAAATTCAATGCACTAATTGCAACTATCATTTTGTACTATGCACTATGAAGTTGGTAAACTATGGAATTGGCAACAACTATGAAATTGGTAAAAATTGGTCACTGCTTATTTCCTGTCTTTTGCAGTACGTGACAAAATTGACAAATAGGTCTATGCCACATATATCTTGGTTATGAATCCCTATTGTCATCTATACCTTTTCTTGTCTCTGTTTGTCTTGTTTCTATTCCCCCTGGGGCTCTTACTTCGGTAGGTATTTCATTCAGCCCTGTAGCATACTTGGTGTCTCTGGGGGAAGGGAAATACATTAAGACTTCACTGGAACTTGTCGCCACGATTTGATCCGAGAGACCTCTTCACAGGGATTGATGACAAAGACGTTGTTGAGCAATGGATTCGGCATCCCTGTTCTGCTTGTTTCCAAATTTGGGGGCGTGCCTGGGTTGTTTTTATACCTATGGTTTGGCTATTGTGTGTACTACACTCGATTGTGGTACACAGGCCTTTCTGGAGAATTGATGTCGTCTATAAGAATAACTCAAAAACTAAAGAAAGAATCTACGAAATTTTCTAAAAAGAACGATTAATCTTTATAAAAGATTATCACAAAATAAAAATATCTATTTTTTTCTTATAATCAGAGAAACATTCTGTATACCAAACAGTAAATAAAATTTGAAAATTTTATCATTAAAGAATCACATAGAACCTCATTAACTAGTTCTTAGTTATGAAAAATAAAATAGCATGAAAGCTTTAAATAGAAATTTTGCCAAACTATTTTAAATTTAGTACTATTTTCAAATTTAGTTTTAAGTTAAATAATTTGAACTAAACACAGTGAAGTAAGTTTACAATCTGATGAAGTAATTTAAAACTTTCTATTTTTTTTTTTTTAAATTTAATTGAGTCTGAAACATATTGTTGGAAACACAAATTGGCTCTCATGTTGGGAAAATTCAGAACATGGCAAGTTCTGGAGGCTTGGTTAAAAACTTTGAAAGCCAATCAAAACCATAAGCTTCCATGTCTGAGCCAGAAAAAGACAGGATAAATCTGTATGCTAAAATATCCTTCTATTGAGTTCGAGAAGGGTAATAAAACAGAAGTTACCAAGCAAATAGATCACATCTTTGGGAAAGTCTTCAAAAATTGTGATGGTAAAATATAGGTGCATTGTGATTAGCCTCCCAACTCATAGCCAGTAGCAACGTGAGCAGATACAGTCCAAGTTCAAATATGCTGGAGGAGTCTGTTGCAGTCACTGCTTTCTTGAAACTAACAGACACAATGTCGAATTATGACAACATATGTAAAACCTCATATTGATAATCAAGCTTTCTATTGGATGTCTCCTAATTTTTTTTACCATACAACCACTCAATTTTGGGCAGAATCACATAGGACATCCGTAACTACTTCTTAGTTATGGAAAATAAGATAGCAGCAAAGCGTTTCAACGAAAATCTTACAAAACATAGGAAAATATAACATAAATTATCCTATGTTTGGACAAAATAGGACAATTTTTATTTTCAAGGAAGAACATCATTTACAAAAATATGATTTATTTTAGCTATTTCTTATATTAAGCAAAATGTTTATTTCTTCAACTAAATTCTAATTAACATAGTAACCATCTAAATTACCACCATTAGCTGAAACATCATTTCCGTCGGAGAATCAGAAGTTTATTTCCTTAACAATTCTATTTTATATCTTCATATGCTTTATTTAAACATCTATTTCTTCTTAAAATGCTAAAATATTCCAAATTACAAATATGTATCTTTTTTTTTTTACAAAAGAACGAATACATTTCCTTCTTCAGTTCTTACTTCTAAAAGAAACGGAAACCTGCTAGCGATCATTTTAAACCGGTCGTGATTATATTGACATTTCAGCTGTACGAAAGTAAACAGAATACATTTATTCATCTGTCCTTAAAGAATCGTTTCCAGTTTTTAAACTCCGGAAAAGGAAATGAGTGCTTTTGTCTTTTCATCAAGAACTTGAAGGAAAGATTTCCGATTGGTTCATCTCCTTTCCTGTTTCGCTGCTCACTAAGCTGAAAGGATAGTTCAAAAACCATACGAAGCAAATAACGAAATAACAAATGCAAAAATCTTTTTCCCCGTTTTCGTTGACTATTCTAATTGAAATCTAGAAGGACGGCATTTGATATTTTATTCAGGTTTAGCATGTTTTCATTTATTGAATGTTGCTATCAAGAATCAATGAAAGCTGGTTTTATCGATAACAAAAGTATTGCTTTGTAATGAATTGTTAGTAATATTCAATGTAAAAAGAGATTTTAATAATCTTTCATTGCTTGTTTTATGGAAGATTTTATCAATGCAAAGCTTATTCAATCTATTATAAAAATATTTTCTTTTATATGTTATACATTTTGGAATTATTTCCTTTTCCATTTTCCCTTAAAAATAAACCACAATCGTATGAAAGTAAAAATCTAAACAATTTGCATTCATTTTATTTTATATTAAGATTTTTTATGAATGGGACTAGTAGAATTTAAGATTTAAATTGTTATTGCGTGTAACAATTTATATTTTAATTGAAAAAAAAAAGGACAAACAGATTCATTAAATGAATTAATTATTATTACCTATGACAGTTGATCCTTTATAAATGCTACATTTGTATAAATATAATTGACATAAAGGCAGAATTAAATTTATCTGATGATGATTTTTTATCATACAATACAATATAATTCAGCGAAAGGATTTAAACATTTTAAGTAACATAATACAATATCTTAAATTTTTAGTAAAATTTCAAAAATAAAAAAGATATTTTAATAAATTTCATTGCTTGATGCCTAGAAACTTTTATATATGCAAAGGCTATTAAATTTATTATAAAAAGGTTTTTAAATGGAAATTTTATCCAACACAGAAAATTCTCTGTTAATTTAAAAAAAATCTAATTTACTTTAACTATTTCCTATATTATGCAAAACGTTAATTTCTTCAACTAAATACTAATTAACATTGTAACCATCTAAATTGGCACCATCAACTGAAACATCATTTCCGTCGAAGAATCAGAAATTTATTTCCTTAACAATTTTATTTTATATCCACATACGCTTTATTTAAACAGCTATTTCTTCTTTTACGCTAAAATATTCCAAATTACAAATATGCGCATAACTAATACGTATTTTGTTTATAAAGAACGAATACATTTCCTTCTTCAGTTCTTACTTCTAAAAGAAACGGAAATCTGCTAGGGATCATTTTCAAACCTTTCGTGATTATATTGACATTCCAGCTGTACGAAAGTAAACAGAATACATTTATTCATCTGTCCTTAAAGAATCGTTTCCAGTTTTTTAAAACTCCGGAAAAGGAAATGAGTGCTTTTGTCTTTTCATCAAGAACTTGAAGGAAAGATTTCCAATTGGTTCATCTCCCTTCCTGTTTGGCTGCTCACTAAGCTGAAAGGATAATTCAAAAACCATACGATGCAAGTAACGAAACAACAAATGCAGAAATTTTTTTCCCCGTTTTCGCTGACTATTGTAAATGAAATCTAGAAGGACGACATTTGATATTTTTTTTCAGCTTTAGCATCTTTCATTTATTGAATGTTGCTATCAAGAATCAATAAAAGCTGGCTTTATCAGTAACAAAAGTATTGCTTCGTAATGAATTGTTAGTAAGATTTCAATGTAAAAAGAGATTTTAATGTCTTTCATAGCTTGTTTTATTGAAGATTTTAACGATACAAAAAGCTTATTCAATCTATTATAAAAGGGTTTTCTATTGTATGTCATAACTTTTTGGTATTATTTATTTTCCTATTTTCTTTTACAAATAACCACAATCGAATGAAATTCAAAATCTAAGCAATTTACAATCATTTTATTTTATTATATGATATCATTTATAGATCGGACGAGTAGAATTTACGATCTGCATTGTTATTGGGTGTAACAATTGATATTTTTTCAAAAATGCACAAATTCATTAATTGAATTAATTATTATTTTAAAAACTCCTAGGACAGCTGATCATTTTATAAATTCTATGTTTGTATAAATTTATATGATGATATTATTTTCTCATATAATGCAATAAAATTGACGGAATAGCTTTAGACATTTCTAAATAACATATTACTTTATCTTCTATAAAATATTTAATAAATTTATTGTCATTTTAAATACGAACATATTGTATCGAAAATATTGATTAGACCTATCACTTGAAGAATATCTATCAAGAGGGGGAGTCAACTTGCCTCAATTTTTAATCTAGTAGACATTTCTTAGTTTATGATCAATAACTAATCACGATGGAACAACTCATGGTGTAGTCCACATTCCTTTTGTAATTGTTTCAGCCTGTAAGGTCGCTTAAACAATCGCTAATTTCTGAATATCATTATACATGACACAGAATATATGCTATCAGATTTGAATGAAAGGTTGTTTTCATTAGTACTAAATACTAATGGCATGTAATATAACTATCCACAATACTGCTTGACTGCTGTCAAATTTAAGTGATGGGTTCTTATTATACACTTGTTAAATAACATACATTCTCCTCCTAGGAATGATACGTCAAAGCTCTTCCGTGAGAAAAAAATGCTACATGTCTAGATTTCAGAAAGCAGAGCTGTAAAAGCAATTTTGATATATAATTAAATAATTTTATTTTATATATATGCCTTTATCATTTTTGTTTTGTTTTTCTTATATCAAGTAAAATACATTGAAGATTTTAAAATATGTAGACTTTATAGGAAAAAAGTATAAAAATGCCTAATACATAAAACATTTTTTCTTTAATTTATCGAACATATGCTTAAATTCATATACTATGTAAATTCAGAGAAACTTTTAAATTTAAGAAATTTTTTCTGGTAAAATGTAAAACTAAATATTTAAATTTAAATGAATTTATTTAATTTTTTAATATTTTTACATTTACTTTCGCTGAAGTGATATGTTTTGCAAATTTACTATTCCTTAAGGAGTAAAATACATAATAGTTTTTATATTTTTTGCTTGTGTCAAACTAAATATTTGTTTTTGTTTTTAAGAATAACTGCATGTTTAAATTTAAATTCAAATTAATAATAAGAGTTTTGATGCAAATTTATCAAACATGTTCAAGATGCAACTTCAATGTATCCTAAATTTTCATTTTATAGGCATTAAAATTATTAATCTCTCTTTCAATTGTATCCGTTTGACATACATAAATGCATAATACATAAACAAAGAAGAGAAAAATTATATGGTAAAGACAATTAAAAATTCTCTAAAGATACTTCTTAAAAATGAATAATACATAAAAATTTAAAATATATCATAAAGTTTACGTAACCTTTTATCATTAAATTAAAAAATTAGGCAAAAATTTTATTCTTTTAATTATTAATTCAAACTTTTAATTTATTTGCATTTCCATGAAATACAAAGTGTATTTTTAATGTTATTCTAAGTCGCAAAGCTTCCCCAAAAAACGAAACATGTTTATGCAGATTTATTTTAGCCTGTTTAATAATTTATAAGCTCTTGGAAATTTATTATGAAATATATGAACAGTAAATAGTATTAAAATTCTAATCTTTTATACATAAAAGAATTAAATTATTTTAACTATAAAATAGAAAAGGAACGTTGTCTAAACTAATAGCAATAAGAGCAGACTTAAATTTTAATATTTTTTTGGTTATTCAGAATTATTAGGCAAAAATTTGCATAATAAAGACATTTCTTTTCATACAAACTTTAAATTAAAAGTACTTTGCATATTTCAACTATTCAAGAAAATTTAAAAATCTTTAATAACAAGTAAATATGGAAATTTTCTTTTGTATTTGTTTTCATATTTCATATTTTTAATTTCCTTTAATAGCTTATATATATATATAAACATAAATCCTATATATATATATATATATATACGTAAATCCTATTTTTGTATACATATAATTCCTACTTCTATGTAATACTTATAAATTCTTTTTTGATATATAACTTTTTGTAACAATGTACAATGAGTGTAAGCATATTTGTATTTCTTAGAACTAGTATATTTACAATAAATTTTCATACAAGAATTTTTTAAAGAAGGGATATATGTTATGAAACAATATGATTTATATGATTGAATATTTCAATTTTTAAAAATCAATACAGACTTTATATTTTGATTGCTCAACTCGTGTCCCAGTGGCAAGTCGCGAAGCTGGAGAGCTTTAAGGCGGAGGTTCAGTCCACTGCGGCTTTGTTGTAGACACTTTCAAAAAACGAGGAGCGGCGATGACGATTCTGATGTTCAGCATCTTGGCTCGTGGGGTTTTCGGATTTTTCTCCCATTCCATATGCAAATGTTGGGTAGTTCCCCTAAAAAGTCCTCCAAAAGGCACTGTCAAGTCAGGCCTCTACTTACGGATGTACCATTACAACAAATTGCGTTTCTCTCCTTCCATGAGACCACACGGGTTCTAGATGTTGCTGTCGACTAAGAGGGAGAAGTAAAAAAAAATATTTTGATTGATTTTAAAAATGTATTTTATTTTGTTTTGTTTAAATATAAATAAGAAACGAATAGTCTGAAATGAATAAAAGTGTAAAATTTCAAAATCGAATTACTTCCTCTTAATGACAAGTCAAAATTAAGTCACATTATATGATACAAATTCGATTTTTGGATCCTATTTATTTATATACTTTTTAATGTACATACATATAGAATGTATATATGTATGCACATTAATCCTATGTATATATATTAATGTATATACATATAGAATTCATGTATATATATATATAAATAAATCCTATTTTTGTATATACAGAAATTTTATTTTTAAAATTTATGTATATACAAAATCTCTTATTACAAATTATCTTTCTTATTATAAAAACTATTTCTTTGTAATACTTGTAAATGGCTTTAGATAACTTTTTAAAATATTTTACAATATACAATACAAATTATAACATTTTCAGTTGATTAATAGACATTAAACGATGCAAAACACATAAGTTAGCTTAATCAAACTAACTTATTAACAACTAATTTAAATAACTTTCCATTATCTTATATGTTATTTTACTGAAAAACAAAATTTCAATGTTTAAAAATAAAAACATGAAGATTATTTTTTACTTCAGTGTAGTGTCTAATTATTAAAAAATGAGTTCATTTTTCTTAATATCAATCAATATAAAATTTCAGACATTATTTTTGATACTAAGTAAAATTTACTTTCCTAAAAGAACAATAAGCAGGATTAAATACTTTACAAGTTGATTAAATTTTTATTCTTATATAGCTTCTATCTCATCCTATCCACACAAAAAGAAGTAAAATTTCTTAAAGATATTTAACCAAAAACCCAATCTAAAAAGATATAAATTCAATCTCATTATACCCCCATTAGTGTCTAAGCTTCGCAAATCCCCGACTCTATCCAAAACTAGACTGCTCGAGAAATTCGAGCAATAAATTAGTAGAAGGCGAGCATTTCGCGGTGCTCTATTAAAATGTAACACGTAGTCATATGGGGCTGCAGCTCTAAATTGCAATTATCCTTACATAAGCCAGACACTAATCCGATCGGCCAAATGGTTGCTCTGAAATAGGAGCCTTAACGACAGACAGGGAATTTCTGGCTCGCCGTCCAAATGTTGGCTTTCGGCATTTTCATATTGCTCCAGGACTGACTTTTGGAAATGGGGAATGTCGCTGTGGTCTTGAGTGCGTCGGTGCGTGGATTCTTTCGGAGGGGAGGTGCTTTGTTCGAATTTGGTCTCGCGTTTAATTCGGAATTGCGCATAAGATGAGTAAAGTTGTTCCGGTAAAAGTTATTTTAAATGTTATATTCGTTTCTAAGCATGGAATTATATTAACTCTGAAATTATTATGTTTAATAGTTCAAAAAAATATAAATCCAAAAAGCAGCAAAAATTACATATCTAAGAAAATACATATGCGTATAAAATATGTATACAATAAAACACGTATGCGTTTAAAATACGTATAGAATAAAATATATATGCGTATAAAAATACGTATACAATAAAAACATATGTAAATATACATAACATAAACATACTTATGTATAAAATACGTATGCAAAATACTTATACGTATTTAACAAAAAAAGTATACATATTGTGTTGAACATTTGTTATTCATATAGAACAAAATATGTATTGTGAAATATATGTATTATGAAATATTTTAAACAAATGTATTGTGAAATACAACATTTTTTAAAAGCATGTAAATAAATATTATGATATAGAAAAAAACTTAAATATACGAAAAGAACTTAAAATACGTATATAAACACAAATACAACAAAATTCCATATATTACATATGCATATATATGTAAAAAAACATGTATAGATATACATATAAATGCATACACATTTGCATATAAAAAAAGGATAGGTCTATGTATAAAATAAGTATGCAATATACTTATTCAACAAAATAACTACATGTATTTTATTGTATATTTGTCATTATTATACCACAAATTCCAATACTATTATTCCTATACTATATTTCTATATACATTATCTTTTGTTTTTCTTATATCTAATAAAATGCATTAAAGATTTTAATGACTAGACAAAGACTAAAACCAGACATTATAAAAATACATAAGAATCCTAATAAATATAACACATTCTCCTTTAATTTATCGAGCAGATGTTTAAACATTATATAATATGTAAATTCAGAAATATTGCTAAATTTAAGAAATGTTTTCTGTAAAATGTAAAACTAAATATTTAAGTTTAAATGAATTAGTTCAATTTTTAATATTTTTACACTTACTTTAACTGAAATAATATGTTTTTTACAAAATTACTATTCCTTAAGGAATAAAATAATGTATTATTTTAATCATTTTTTCTTGTGTCAAACTAAATATTTGTTTTTGTTTTTAGGAGTAACTGCATGTTTAAAATTAAATTCAAATTAATAATAAGAGTTTGATACACATTTTCGACCATTTTAAGCAGCAACTTCAAAGTTTTCCTAATTTTCCTTTATAAGTATTAAAAATTATTAATCTCTCTCTTTTAATTGTATCCATTTCGTATGCATAAATACGTAATACATAAATGAAGAAAAGAAAAATTATATGGTAAATACAATTATAAATTCTCTCTAAAGATACGTGTTTAAAAATGAAAAAAATACATAAAAAAATTAAGAAAATATCCCAGAAGTTTACATAATCTTTTATCATCAAATAAAAAATAGGAAAACAATTTTATTTGTTGAATTATTAATTTCTACTTTTTAATTTATATGCATTTCAGAAACTTGTATATTTTTAGTATATTTTTAAAGTTATTCTAAGTCGCAAACTTCCCAAATAAAACAAAACTTGTTTATGCAGATTTATTTTAGCATAATAATTTATAAGCTCTTTTGAAAATTCATTATGAAATATATGAAAAGTAAATAGCATTAAAATTCTAAGCTTTCATACATACGAAAATAAAAACAATTTTAAATATAGAACAGAAAAGAAACGTTGCTCTAACAAGCAATAAGAGCAGACTTAAATTTTAATATATTTTTGGTTAATAAGAATTATTAGGTAAAAACTTGCATAATAATAACATTTCTTTTCATACATTCTTTGCATTAAAAGTACTTTGCATATTTCGACTATTCAAGAAATTTTAAAAAATGTTTAATAACAAGTATATATGGAAATTTTCTTTTATTTGTTTTCATATTTCATCTTTTTAATTTCCGTTTATAACCTAATAAACCTTTTTTTTATATATACATAAATCCTATTTCTTTGTAATATTTTCTTTGTAATAATAAATTTACATTATAGTACTTTTAAAAGAAGAAAACAAATCGTACGATTTATATGATTGGAAATTTCATTTTTTAAGGATCAATATACAGTAGGATACAATTACGATTTTTGTATATGCATAAATATTATTTTTATGTATACATAAATCCTATTTATGTATATACATAAATTATATTTTTGTATATACATAAACCTATTTTTATATACACATAAATCTTATTTTTGTATATACATAAATCCTATTACTAAATAATACTTAGAAATTGCTTTAGAAACCTTTTGAAAATTTCTTTAAAAATTCAAATTATAAAATTTTTAGTTGTTTAAGAAAAATAAAGATGCAAAAAACATTAGTTTCATCAAACTATTAAATTAACAACTAACTTAAATAACTTTGCATTAGCATGTAATTTGAATCAGAACAAAGTTTAATATTTAAAACGAAAAATATACAGATTTTTTTTTTTTATTTCAGTGTAGAGTCCGATTGTTTAAAAAATGAGTCAATTTTCTTAATATCGTGCAATATAAAATTTCACATCATTTTTGATACTAAGTGAAATTTATTTTCCTAAAAAAACAATATTTTTTAATTAAAAGTAAATTTAAATTTTTATTTTAATATAAGTTACCTCATTCTATGCACACAAAAAGAAGAAGCAAGTTAAAATTTCTTTTTGAAGATATTTAAACCAAAAACCCCATCTAAAAAACGATATAAATTTAATCTAATGCCTCCATCCCAAATGCTCTTCCACTATTCCATTATTAAACCGTTATCTTTTAGTCGGAAAGTCGCTGAAAAATACACATTATACCCCCATTAGTGTCTAAGCTCAGCAAATCTTCGAGTCTGTCAAAACTAGACTGCTTCAGAAATTCGAGCAATAAATTAGTAGAGGCGAGCATTTCGCGGTGCTCTGTTAAAAATCTAACACGTAGTCATATGGGGGCTGCATGCTCTAAATTGCAATTATCCTTACATAAGCCAGACGCTAATCCGATCGGTCAAATGATTGCTCTGACATAGGAGCTCCTGCAGCCTTAACGACAGACAGGGGAATTTCTGGCTCGCCATCCAAATGTTGGCTTTCAGCATTTTGATATTGCTCCAGGACTGCCTTTTTGAAAATGGGGAATGTCACTGAGGGCTTGAGTGCATCAGTGCGTGGATTCTTTTAGAGGGAGGTGCTTTGTTCCAATTGGGTCTCACGTTTAATTCCGAATGGCGCATCAGATAAGTAAAGTTGTTCACGGTGAAGTTATTTTTAAATGCTGTATTTGTTTCTCAACTTGGAACTTAATTAACTCTGAAATGATCAGGTTTAAAATACGCATACAATAAGACACATATGCGTATAAAAACATATTTAATTATGTATAGGTATACATATAATTTATTTGCATGTATAAAAAGCGTATTAAACAAATGTATTGTAAAATACGTAGAGAACAATTTTTTTTTGAAAAAGATGTAAATAAAGATTATGTGATGTAGAAAAGAACTTAAATATACTAAAAGAACTTAAAATACGTATTTAAAAATCAGCTAAAATTCCATATATAACAAAATACATATGCATATAAAATACGTTTTCAATAAAGTGTATAAAATACATATGTAATAAAATATGTATAGGTATATATTTAATACGTACAGATTTGCATATAAAATGAAATATGTATATGTACAAAATATTTATTCAATATACGCATACATATTCAACAAAAAAATACATATACACATTTTGTTTAATATTTGTTATCGACATACAACAAATTATACATGAATGAAATATGTATTAAACGCAAATATAATGTAGAATGTGTTATACAACATTTTTTTTTTTTTTTTTTTTTGAAAAAGATGTAAATAAAGATATACATTAATCCTATTTTTGTATATACATAAATCCTAATTTTATATATATACATTAAACCCATTTTTATATAAACATAATCCCAATTTTTGTATACACATAAATCCTATTTCTTTGTAGTATTTGTAAATTGCTTTAGATATGTGTTTTAAAAAAAATTTTAAATACAAATTTTAGCATTTTTTGTTGATTAAGAAACATTAAAGGATGCAAAACACCTTAGTTTAATCAAACTATTTAATTAACTACTAACTTAAATAACTTTCCAATAACTTTTATAGAATTTTAATCAAGAACAAAGTTTTAATATTTAAAAAGAAAAATACAGTTTGTTTTTAATTAAGTGTAGTGTCCGATTATTAAAAATGAGTTAATTTTTCTTAATATCGTACAATATAAAATTTCAGACATTATTTTTTGATACTAAGTGAAATTTATTTTCCTAAAAAAGAACAATATTGCTTTTAAAGCAGGATTAAACACTTTACAAGTTAATTAAATTTTTATTTTAATACAAACTCTGCCTCATACTATACACACAAAAGGAAAAACAAGTTAAAATTTCTTAAAGATATTTAAACAAAAACCACATTTAAAAACGATATAAAATTTAATCTAATGCCTCCATCCCAAAATTCTCTTCCACTATTCCATTATTAAACCGTTATCTTTTAGTCGGAAAGTCGTTGAAAAATATACATTATACCCCATTAGTGCCTAAGCTTCGCAAATCCCCGACTCTATCCAAAACTAGACTGTCCAGAAATTTCAGTAATAAATTAGTAAAGTCAAGCATTTCGCAGCGCTCTATTAAAAATGTAACACGCAGTCATATGGGGGTCGCATGCTCAAATTGCAATTATCCTTACAAGCCAGACATAAGCCAGACACTAATCCCGATCGGTCAAATTGTTGCTCTGAAATAGGAGCTCGTGCAGCCTTAACGACAGACAGGGGAATTTCTGGCTCGCCATCCAAATGTTAGCTTTCGGCATTTTCACATTGCTCCAGGACTGCTTTTGAAAATAGGGAATGTCGCTCAGGTCTTGAGTGCGTCGGTGCGCGGATTCTTACAAAGGGGTGGTGCTTTGTTCGAATTTGGTCTTACGTTTAATTCCGAATTGCGCATCAGGTGAATTTGTTCACGGTAAAGTTGTTTTAAATGTTATATTTCTTTCTCAATTGGTATTTAATTAAATCTGAAATGATTTTTAAAATACGTATATAAATTCAAATACAGCAAAAATTCCGTATACAACAAAATACTTATGCAACATACATATAATATACATATTTATGAAAAATAAAATCTATATAAATAAAATAAGTATGTGTACAAAATACGTACATGACATATATATATATATATACATACATACATAAAAATACATACATACATATATATATATACATACATAAAATATGGACATATTTGTGTACAAAACGAAATATGAATATGTATAAATAATTATGCAAAATAAGTATATACTGCTTGTCTAATATAACTGTCCACAATACAATTTGTCTGCTGTCATATTTGAATGATGGGTCGTTATAATGTACTTGCCAAACAACATGCATTCCTTTCTGTTTGGAATGAAATACCAAAACTCTTCTCTCGAGAAAAAAATGCTACAACATACACTAAAGAACTAAAAGTAATTTTGATATATAATTAAATAATTTTGTTTTATATACATATATAAGTATACTGAGATTTTAAAATATGTAAACATAATATATAAAAGGCCTAATATATATAAAACATTTTTATTTAATTTATCAAGCATATGCTTAAAATTAATATACTATGTAAATTCAGAGAAACATTTAAATTTAAGAAATATTTTTTGGTAAAATGTAAAACTGCATATTTAAGTTTAATTGAATTTATTTCATTTTTAATATTTTAAACTTATTTTCGCTGAAATAATATGCTTTGCAAAATTTACTATTCTTAAAGAATAAAATAATTAATAATTTTAATAATTTTTGCTTGTGTCAAACTAAATATTTGCTTTTGTTTTTAAAAGTAACTACTTGTTTAAAATTAAATTCAAATTAATAATAAGAGAGTTTATTCATATTTATCAAACGTTTTCTTGATGCAACTTCAATGTTTCTCTAATTTTCAATTTATAGATATTAATATTATTAATCTCCCTTTTTTAATTGTATCCATTCGGCATAAAATGAAGAAGAGAAAAATTATATGGTAAATACAACTAAAATTTTTCTAAATATACTTGTTTAAAAATGAAAAATACATAAAAAAATTTAAATATATCCAAAAATTTTACATAATCTTTTATCAACAAATACAAAAATTAGGCGGAAATTTTTATTTTTTGAATTATTAATTAATTTATTTGCATTTTAGGAAACACAAAGTATATTTTTAATCTTATTCAAAGTCGCAAAGCTTCCCCCAAAAAACAAACCTTGTTTATGCAGATTTATTTTAGCCTGTTTAATAATTTATAAGCTCTTTGGAAATTTATTACAAAATATATGAAAAGTAAATAGCATTAAAATTTCTAAGCTTTCATACATACAAAAAAATAAAACTATTTTAAATATAGAATAGAAAAAAAAAGCATTGTCTAAGCTAATAACTCTAATAAGCAAATAAGAGCAGACTTAAATTTTAATATTTTTGCTTATTCAGAATTATTAGGTAAAAACTTACATAATAAAGACATTTCTCTTCATACGAATTAAAAATTAAAAGTATTTTGCATATTTCAACTATTTAAGAAATAAAACATTTTTAATAACAAGTAAATATGGAAATTTTATTTTGTATTTATTTTCATATTTCATCTTTTTAATTTCCGTTTATAATCTAATAATCCTATTTTTGTGTATACATATATCCTATTTCTTCGTAATACAGGCTTTGTATAAATGGCTTTATATATATAACTTTTTGAAACAATCTACAGTGAGTTTAAGCATATTTTTTATTCCTTAGTACTAATATACTTACAATAAATTTTCATTAAAGAACTTTTTTTAAAGAAAGGATAAATCTAATGAAACAAATCTTTTGATTTATTTGTTCGAAAATTTCATTTTATAAGGATCAATATAGACTTTATATTTTGATTGCTCAGTTCTTGTCCCGGTGGCAACTCGCACCGCTGGTGAACGTTAAGATGGAGGTTCAGTCCACTGCTGCTTTGTTCACACTGTTGTTTGTAGACACAAACAACAACGTTTCAAACACGAGGATGGGCTTTTGGGATGGCTTTTGATGGCTTTTGAGATGTTCAGCATCCTGCTTCCTGATCCACCCCAGCATCTTGCCATGAGTTTGACGACCTTATGGGAGTTTTCCGGGCTTCCTCCCATACTATTCGCAAATGAGGAGTAGTTAGTTCATAAAAGTCCACCCGGAAGGTACAGCCCTTCTTCTTCAGCAACACTTAGCCAGAAGTCAGACTTTTACCTAGTGCTCCATCACAACAATCCTATTTTGGTATATACATAAATCCTATTTCTTTGTAATCCATATAAATTGCTTTAGATAGATTTTTGAAAAATTTTTAAAAATACCAAGTATAAAATTTTTAGTTGATTAAGAAACATTAAACGATGCAAAACACATTAATTTAATCAAAATATTAGATTAACTACTAACTTAAATAACTTTGCATTAACATGTAATTTTATTCAAGAACAAACTTTTAATATTTAAAATTAAAAACATGAAGATACATTTTATATTTCAGTGTTGAGTCTGATTATTAAAAAAACGAGTTAATTTTCTTAATATCATGCAATATAAAATTTCAGACATTATTTTTGATACTAAGTGAAATTTATTTTCCTAAAAGAACAATATTACTTTTTACAGGATTAAATACTTTTACAAGTTAATTAAATTTTTATTTTAATATAAGTTCTACCTCATCCTATGCACACAAAAAGTAGAAAAAGTTAAAATTTCTTAAAGATATTTAACCAAAAACCCCATCTAAAAACGATATAAATTTAATCTAATGCCTCCATCCCCAAATTCTCTTCCAGTATTCCATTATTAAACCGTTATCTTTTTGTCAGAAAGTCGCTAAAAATTATACATTACACCCCCCATTAGTGTCTAAGCTCCGCAAATCCCCGAGTCTGTCCAAAACTAGACTGCTCCAGAAATGCGAGCAATAAATTAGTAGAGGGAGAGCATTTCGCGGTGCTCTATTAAAAATGTAACACGTAGTCATAGGGGGCCGCATACTCTAAATTGCAATTATCCTTACATAAGCCAGACGCTAATCCGATCGGTCAAATGGTTGCTCTGAAATAGGAGCCTTAACGACAGACAGGGGAATTTCTGGCTCGCCATCCAAATGCTGGCTTTCAGCATTTTCATATTGCTCCAGGACTGCTTTTGAAAATGGGAATGTCGCTGAGGTCTTGAGTGGGGTCTTGAGTGATTCTTTCAGAGGGGGAGGTGCTTTGTTCGAATTCGGTCTCACTTTTTAATTCGGAATTGTGTATCAGATAAGTAAAGTTGTTCACGGTAAAGTTATTTTAAATGTTATATTTGTTTCTCAGTTTAGAAATTAATTAATTTCGAAGTGATTATGTTTAAAATACGTATACAATAAAACACATATGCATATAAAAACATATTTAATTATGTATAGGTATACAAATAAATTATGTACATATATTAAACAAATGTATTGCAAAATACGTATAAAACAATTTTTTTAAAAAAGATGTAAATAAAGATTATGTGATGTAGAAAAAAAGAACTTAAATATACTAAAAGAATTTAAAATAAGTATTTAAAAATCAACAAAAATTCCATATATAACAAAATACATATGCGTATATAATAGTTTTACAATAAAACGCGTAAGTCTATGAAATACATATGTAATAAACTATGTATAGGTATACATATATAACGAGTACAGATTTGCATATAAAACGAAATATGTATGTGTATAAGATACATATTAAACAAATGTATTGTATAATGTGTATACAACATTGTTTTTTGAAGAAGATGTAAATAAAGATATACATAAATCCTAATTTTATATATACATAAAACCCATTTTTATGTAAACATAAATCATATTTTTTTCTATACATAAATCCTATTTTTATGTATACATAAAAAACAATTTTTGTCTATATATAAATCCTTTTTTTATGTATACATAAACCCAATTTTGTACATAAATCCTAATTTTATATATACATAAAACCCATTTTTATGTAAACATAAATCATATTTTTGTCTATACATAAATTCTATTTTTATATATACATAAATCCAATTTTTGTCTATATATAAATCCTTTTTTTATATATACGTAAACCCAATTTTGTACATAAATCCTATTTCTTTGTAATACTCGTAAATTGATTTAGATAATTTTTTGAAAATTTTCTATAAAAATACAAATTATAACATTCTTAGTTGTTTAAAAAATTAAACGGTGCAAAACAGATTAGTTTAATGAAACTAATAAATTAACTACTACTAATTTAATTAACTCCATTAACGTGTCATTTTAATCAAGAACAAAGTTTTAATGGTCTAAAATGAAAAACATGAAGATTATTTTTTTAATTTTAGTGTAATGTCCTATTAATAAAAATTATTTGAGTTTCTTAATATCGTGCAATATAAAATTTCAGACATTATTTTTGATACTAAGTGAAATTTAATTTCCTTCAAGAACAATATTACTTTAAAGCAGGATTAAATACTTTACAATTAATTAAATTTTTATTTTAACATAAGTTCCATCTCATCCCACGCACATAAAAGAAGAAGCAAGTTAAAATTTCTTAAAGATATTTAACCAAAAACCCCATCTAAAAACGATATAAATTTAATGTAATGCCTCTATCCCCAAATTCTTTCCCACTATTCCTTTATTAAACAGTTATCTTTTAGTCGGAAAGTCGCTGAAAAATATACATTATACCCCCATTAGTGTCTAAGCTCCGCAAACCCCGAGTCTGTCCAAAACTAGGGCTGCTCCAGAAATTCGAGCAATAAATTAGTGGAGGCGAGCATTTCGCGGTGCTCTATTAAAAATGTAACACGTAGTCATATGGGGGACCGCATACTCTAAATTGCAATTATCCTTACATAAGCCAGACGTTAATCCGATCGGTCAAATGGTTGCTCTGAAATAGGAGCTCGTGCAGCCTTAACGACAGACAGGGGAATTTCTGGCTCGCCATTCAAATGTTGGCTTTCAGCATTTCCATATTGCTCCAGGACTGCTTTTGAAAATGGGGAATGTCGCTGAGGTCTTGAGTGTGAGAGCGTGAATTCTTTCGGAGGGGAGGTGCTTTGTTCGATTTGGTCTTACGTTTAATTATGAATTGCGCTTCAGATAAGTAAACTTGTTCACGGTTGTAAAGTTATTTTAAATGGTCTATTTGTTTCATAATTTAGAAATTAATTAACCCTGAAATGATTATGTTTAAAATGCGTATACAAAAAAGCACATATGCATATAAAACATATTTAATTATGTATAGGTATACATATAAATTATGTACATGTATAAAACATGTATTAAACAAATGTATTGTAAAATACGTATACAACAATTTTTTTTTTTTTGTAAAAGATGTAAAAAAAAAAAGATTATGTGATGTAGAGATAGAACTTAAATATACTAAAAGAACTTAAAATACGTATTTTAAAAAAAAAAAATCATCAAAATTCCATATATATTTAAATACATATGCGTATAAAGTACGCATATGTATTTTGTATGTATTTTATATGTATATGTATTTTATGTATATGTTTATATGTATATGTATGTATTTTTATATGTTTATATGTATGTATTTTTTATATGTTTATATGTATATGTATGTATTTTATGTATATGTATGTATTTTATGTATATGTATGTATTTTTATATGTTTATATGTATATGTATGTATTTTATGTATATGTATGTATTTTATGTATATATTTATGTATTTTATATGTGTTTACAATAATACGCGTAAGTGTATAAAATGCATATAATAAAATTTTTATAAGTATACATATATAATACGTACAGATTTGCATATAAAACGAAATATGTATATGTATAAAAATATATATTCAATATACGTATACATATATTCAACAAAAATACGTGTATACATATTTTGTTGAATATTTCTTATTGATATACAACAAATTATGTACATGTATAAAATATGTATTAAACAAAATGTATTGTAGAATGTGTATAAAAAAATTTTTTTGAAAAGGATGTAAATAAAGATATACATAAATCCTATTTTTGTATATACATAAATCCTAATTTTATGTATACATAAAACCCATTTTTATATAAACACAAATCCTATTTTTGTCTATACATAAATCCTATTTTTATATATACATAAATAATATTTTGGTCTATACATAAATACTTTTTATAAATACGTAAAACCAATTTTTGTAAATACAAAAATTATATTTTTATAATACTTATAAATTAGATAATTTTTAGATAATTTTAGAAATAAGATAGATAATTTTTGAAAACTTTCTATAAAAATACAAATTATAACATTTTTAGTTGTTTAAGGAACATTAAACGATGCAAACATATTAATTTAATCAAACTATTAAATTAACTAGTAACTTAAATAACTTTGCTTTAACATGTAATTTTAATCAAGAACAAAAAAGTTTTAAAATTTAAAACAACAAATATTCAATTATTTTTTATATCAGTGTAGAGCCTGATTATTAAAAAAATGAGTTAAATTTTCTTAATATCAGCAATATAAAATTTCCGACATTATTTTTGATACTAAGTGAAATTTATTTTCCTAAAAGAACAATATTACTTTAAAGCAAGATTAAATACTTTACAAGTTAATTAAATTTTATTTTTTAACATAAGTTCCACCTCATCCCATGCACATAAAAAGAAGAAGCAAGTTAAAATTTCTTAAAGATATTTAACCAAAAAACCCCATCTAAAAACGATATAAATTTAATTTAATGCATCCATCCCCAAATTATCTTCCACCATTCCATTATTAAACCGTTATCTTTTAGTCGGAAAGTCGCTGAAAAATATACATTATACCCCCATTAGTGTCTGAGCTCTGCAAACCCGAGTCTGCCCGAAACTAGACCACTCCAGAAATTCTAGCAATAAATTAGTGGAGGCGAGCATTTCGCGGTGCTCTATTAAAAATATAACACGTAGTCCATGGGGGCCGCATACTCTAAATTGCAATTATCCCTACATAAGCCAGACACTAATCCGATCGGTCAAATGGTTGCTCTGAAATAGGAGCCTTAACAACAGACAGGGGAATTTCTGGCTCGCCAGTCCAAATGTTGACTTTCAGCATTTTCATATTGCTCCAGGACTGCTTTTGAAAATGGAGAATGTCGCTGAGGTCTTGAGTGCGTCGGTGCGTGGATTCTTTCAGAGAGGTGAGGTGCTTTGTTCGAATTGTGTCTCGCGTTTAATTCGGAATTACGCATCAGATAAACTTGTTCATGGTGAAGTTATTTTAAATGTTATATTTGTTTCTCAACATGGAATTTAATTATCTCTGAAATTATTGTGTTTAATCGCTTAAAATGCGTATATAAACAAAATACTGAAAAAAATTCTATTTATAACAAAATACATTTGTGTTGAAAATACATATATATATATATGTATACATATAAAATATAACCGTATTTTCGTATAAAACAAAATATGTATAAGTATAAAATAAGTATGCAAAATACGTATAAATATTTTGCTGAATATTTGTTATTCTTTATACAACAATTGCAATTATTCATATATGTACGTGTATAAATTATATATTAAACGAATGTATTGTAAAATACATATAAATCCTTTTCCTTTTTTTTTTTTTTTTTTTTTTTTTTTTTGAAAAAGATGTAAATAAATATTGTATAGAAAAAAATTTAAATATACGAATTAAATATTCAAAAAAGAACATACAATATGTATATAAACACAAATACAACAAAAAATTTTATATGTAACAAAATACATATTTAATAAAATATATATAGGTATACGTATTAAATACGTACACATTTGCATGTGAAACGAAATATATATATATATGTTTAAAATAAGTATGCAAAATACGTATACATATTCAGCAAAATACATATATATATTCAACAAAATACGTATACATATTTTGTTGAATTAGTTATTATTCATATACAACAAATTATGTACATACATAAAATATGTATTACACAAATGCAATGTAAAATACGTATACAACATTATTATTTGAAAAGGATGTAAATAAAGATTATGTAGTAGAGAAAAGAACTTAAATATACGAAAAAAATTTTAAAATACATATATAAACACAAATACAACAAAATTCCTTATATAACAAAAATATATATGCGTAAAAAGATACGTATACAATAAAACACATATGTGTATAAAATAGATATATAACAAAATATGTATAGTATACTTATAAAATATGTACACATTTGCATATATAAAACAAAATATGTATGTTCATAAAATAAGTATACAAAATACCTATACTTATTGAACAAAATAAGTACACATATTTTGTTGAATATTTTTATTCCTATACAGCAAAATATGTATATGAAAAGATCAGCATACATTGTTTGGTTCAACGTGGGTAATGTATCTACTACCGACTTGTTGATCTAGTTGCAAATGAATTAAAGTCAAAATTTGCAGTTTTTAAAACAATTACATTTAATTATTATCTTCATTTAATACATAGATATTTTATTCAAATAGAATAAGTGTTGATAAATTTCTTAAGAACTAATTAACAAATGATAAATAAATTATGCACCATAACATCCAAACTTCAAAAATTATTCATCGGAAAGATATTACGATTTTGATTTACAAACAGATGATCAAAAGGTAAAACTTCAAAGTTCAAATACTAGCTTTCAATATTATAATATTGCTCTCAAGTTACTTTTGAAACTCCGGGAAGCCGCTGAAGTTTTTAAAAGCATCAGTGCACTACATTAAAATTTTATTGTTACGTAAGCTCTAAATTGTGTGCATTGCGAAATAGCTTGGAATTATTTGAAATGAAGTCATTTCATAACCTGCTGGAGAAATTTAAATTAGTTTTAAAGACGTTTATTCGACAACATACAAATTTCTTTACTTTTTAAATAATAATATTGAATTGATTATTTCAACTCTATTGCTGTGTTTTCTTTCTACTGTCCTTACCAAATATAATATCAAAAATAAATTATTTAAATGACCATTTCTAAGAGATATCTATGAAACGTTTAGGTGTAAGAGTCTAATCGTATACTTCTTTACCACGACACACCAGAAAAATCATTTAACTTTTTTTCATCTAGCGAAACATCTAATAATGAAATTAAATACCTTTTAATAATAAATTATTTCATTTTTAATAAATAGTTATTTAAGCTCATAATGACTCACATAACTAATGAAATGTATATTGAATTGCTGTTATATTATTGTTAGAAGATAAATTTTTTCAATTATGTAAATCATGTATTTATGTATAATGACATAAAAATAAATAAAAGTTCAAGAAAATTTTCAAAATTAAATTTAAAATATAATTTCAAGCTTTTATTATCTTAATTTATTTTTGAAAATAAAATTACAAATTTACTAATGTAAATAACTGTAAATATACTAATAAATATTCATAGTAAGAAAAATAATAAAATAAACTGCAGTATTATATGCTGGATTTCATCAATATTTTTAATTTTAATACCTTATTATATCTGTAATAATTATATCCGTAATAGTATATTCCTAGATTAATTTAAATAATTATAGTTCTCTAATTAATAATTCTATAATTCTTTAATGAAGTTTCAGTGCATATATTTAAAACTTTTTGCATTTGATATTCATTTGAAATTGCGATTTATTGATAAATTAAAGCATTCTATTCATGGTACTTTAATGAAAAAATTTGTAACATTATTATACTAACTACAATAACTATTATCTATAAGGGTTTATTCTTAGATTAATACTTCAAAGTCCATTTATAGCTTATGCCTTTCATAAAAAGTTATAAATTTATAAGTTTATGTCTGTTTGTAAGGACACTCCATAGGACATCGCAATTTTTTCCCCTTGAAAATCTATAAGTAGTTCTAACTTCATACGGCAGTGGCAAATGTAAACTGCCTACTTATATTTTTATGAATATGTGATTAAAAATTAAATTTGAACTAATTATATCATTGAGAAAAGGCAATTTTAATTAGTTTGTAATAGAAACGTCATCTTTAAGTGTTTGTAGGGGTAATTTTTCTAGTATCACCAGAATATATGATGTTGTAATTACTTCTAAAGGAAGTGTTACGAAATACTGAGAATGCTCTTGTTCTGTGACTGTGAAAAACTGTATTATACTTTTGAAATACCTTTTTCGTTTGTTAAATGCTATAGGAGGATGTTGCACTTTGAATAATTTTGGTATATGTTTTATTCTTTGTTAAAATGTTAAAATTCATCAATTTTTAAATTTGTTCACATTTACAAATTGAAATTTAGTGATTTAAAATATTACTTATGTTTGGGAAAAACTGTTACTTTGACATAATGACAACTGTAATCCTTCAATAGGTGATCAGAGAATGGCAGAAAACTTCAAAACTGACCCAATTAGATGCCTTTTACTGATAGAAGACATACCTGGCAACTAATCGTATGCTTTCTTCAGTAACACAGTGAGAACTTAAAAGAATGACTACATATAGTATTGGTATGAGGCAAGATATTTTATACAATACTTTTTTTTATTTTAAACTATAAAAACGTAAATAAAAATTATTTGGTATTAACCTGGAACACACCTGTCTAATGTAAGTCAATCTGTTTAATATATGTCATGATAATCTATCATGTTTAATAGTTAATTAATACCATGTTTAATCAAAGCCGGTTTAAAGTCGTTGTATATTATGTTTAAAAATAAATTGTCACTTCCATTTTAAATGAATTAATAAGGATTTAAATAAATAAATAAGGATCGACAAAATAAATGGTGGGAGATTTATTTTGTCGACCCTTATTGTCTTTATTAATAAACTGTCTATTTATTACCATTATTATTAAATAATGGTAATAAATATGACAAAATCCGTGGTGGGAGATTTTCATCGATCCTTATTCTATATAAAAAGCACATAATATTTTTAAAAAAACTTGAATATAATTTCCACAGGTGCTGTTCGGCCTCAGAGATTTGTTATCTGATCGAAAAATAAGACCCCATCTCAGTTTCAGGGGGACCCCTTCTCCCCGGAGACCTACCGATTGCGTGTTAGCGGGCAATGAGGAGAGCTCAAGACTCCACATATAAAGGGAGTTGCAATTAGCGACAGCATTTTCCAATAGACCGTGTCCATCTTGCGTAACCCGGATGTAATCTCGCGTCCTAATGAGGCCGGCCCCGTAAATGGATCGCCCACCCCCGCACTTCTGGACAACGGTCAATTAAGATCTTCTGCCACTTTATGACGCTTCGTGGACGACAAAAAAGGCGAGACGTGCCTCCGGGAACAACAAACAAGGGGGATTTGTGAAATGGAAGTTTGTCCCGTCCTCTGTCCCGACCGCGAACAGTTGTCATTTTCGGAAAGTATTAACAGAAAGGAAAAAAATATTGATGGAAGATTTTTATTGTGGTTGGTTTTTATTGGTATTGTTATTAGTGTTGTTGTTTTTCTCTTTAAGGACTAGCGACTTCAGAGGATAGTAGGTGACGGTTGGAGTGGGGTGTATCGAAATTGCATTGTTTTTATACTACTGTGCCCAAAAAGTAGGACCAATATTTATTTTTTTCAAAATCTCTTTATTTATTCTTCTAAATTTATTTCATCGCCTCCGGACACAATGCCCCTATGCCAACTTCTTTCCAATATTCAATGCATGTTAAAAAGTCATCGGCCGGGATGGCCTTCAAAACGCTTGGCCATTCACGTTGAATCTCTTCAATTGACTCAAAACGGTGTCCCCGGAGTGGTCTTTTGACTTTAGGGAATAGCCAGAAGTCGCCCGGTGTGTCGAACGGAACGGAATGCCGAACGATAGGGGTTTCATTTTCGGCGAAAAGGTTACAAAGAATCAATGCAGCGTGAGATGGCGCATTCAGTGTTTTCGGTACCAATCGAGATTTGAAGCGTTTGAGGCCCAAAAAAGGAATTGAACGATCCTCTTAAAATTCCAACATCATCAGCAAGGTCTTTAATTGTAAATCGACGGCTTGCAAGCACCAAATCTTTAATTTTTGGACGTGAGATTCGTCGGTTGAGGTTGATGGTCTACCACAGGGCTCTTCGTCTCCAACGCGTTCTCTTCTGCCTTCTTTGAACTGTTTATACCACTTCTAAACATTTGCTCACCGAATGCCTTCGACAACATTCTGTACGTTTCCGTAAACAAAATTTATTTCGAGTTTTTGCACAATTAATTGACATTTCAAAAATCGCCGGAACCAGTTTTTAGCGTTTCACAAAGCCAAACGTAACTCAAACTAAAAAAGAAAAGAAAATTGAAATTCCATAAGCCCCGGGAATTTTAAAAGGAAAATTGGTCTTACTTTTTGGACACAGTAGTATATACATAACAAAATGCATGGTGGGGGGATTTTTATCGATCTAAATTCTACATAAAAGCACTTAATAATTCAAAAAAAACCTTGAATGAAATTTCCGCAGTGGCTGTTCGGCCTCAGAGATTTGTTATTTGATCGAAAAATAAGACCCTGTCTCAGTTTCAGTGGGACCCCTTCTCCTTGGAGACCTACCGATTGCGTGTTAGCGGGCAATGAGGAGAGCTTAGGACTCCACATATAAAAGGGGACCCAAAATTAGCGACCGCATCTTCCAATAGAGCGTGTCCATCTTGCGTAACCGGATGTAATCTCGCGTCCTAATGAGGCCGGCCTCGTAAATGCCCCCACTTCTGGACAACGGTCAATTAAGATCTTCTGCCGCTTTATGACGCTCCGTGCACAAAGAAACGTGCCTCTGGGAACAACAAAAAAGGGGGATTTGCGAAATGGAAGTTTGTCCTGACCGCGAACAGTTGTCATTTTCGGAAAATCTTAACAGAGAAGAAAAAAATATAGACGGAAGATTTTTATTGTGGTTGGTTTTTTATTGGTATTGTTATCAGTGTTTTGTTTTTCTTTATATGTACTAGGTACCTCAGAGAAAAGTAGGTGATGGTTGGAGTGGGGTGTATCAGAATTGCATTGTTTTTATACTACTGTGTCCAAAAGTAAGACCAATTTTTATTTTTTCAAAATTTATTTATTTATTCTTCCAAATTTATTTCATTAACTTCAAAGTAATCGTCTCCGGACACAATGCACTTATGCCAATTTTTTTTCCAATCCTCAATGGATGTTTAAAAGTAGGCGGCCGGGATGGCCTTTCAAAGCGCGCGCCGATTCATATTGAATCTGTTCAATCGATTCAAACCGGTGTCCTCGGAGTGGTCTTTTGAGTTCAGGGAATTGCCAGAAGTCGCGCGGTGGGAATACGGTGATTGTGGAACGATATGGGTTTTATTTTTGGCGAAAAATCACGAAGAATTAATTCAGTGTGAACTGGCGCATTCAGTGTTTTCGGTACCGATCGAGATTTGACGCGTTTGAGTCTCAAAATGGAATTGACCGATCCTTTTGAAATCCCAACATCATCACCAAGGTTTCTAATTGAAAATCGACGGTTTTCAAGCACCATATCTTTAATTCTTTGGACGTGAGCTTTGTCGGTCGAGGTGTATGGTCGACCATAATGGATCAATAGGGCTCTTCATCTTCAACGCGTTCTTTGCCTTCTTTGGACTGTTTATACCACTCGCAAACATGTCTTTCCAATATAGGAATGCTCACCGAATGCATTCTGAAACATTCTATACGTTTCCGCAAACAAAATTTAATGTAAGTTCTTTGCTCAATTAATTCAGACACTTAGAAAATCGCAGGAATCAGTTTTAGCGTCTCACAAAGCCAACGTCAAATTTCACTCAGATGTCAAGGACAGTGCCAGTAACATAAAAACGAAAAACAAATTGAAATTCCATAAGCCCTGGGAATTTTAAGTTGAAAATTGGTCTTACTTTTTTTTGGAGACTGTAGTAAAGCAACCTGCAATCCTTCAATGGGTGATCATGGAATGGTAGAAGACTTCCCTGTCACCCAATAAGGTGCCTTTTACTGATAAAAAGCATTCCTGCAACCTATCATGCTCCTCATTCATTCTAATTCGTTCTTTTTAATTATAAAATTTATTTGGAATTATATTGCTATAAACCAGCTTGTTTAATGTCATTGCATTTTAAGTTTAAAAATAAATAGTCACTTCCATTTAAAATTAATTACTTTAAAAAAAAAAAAATAAATGACAAAAAACCAAGGGGGAGATTTTCATCGATCCTTATTCTACATAAAAAGCACTTAATAATTCAAAAATAAAACTTGAATGTAATTACTTGTAAAACTTGTAATGGCTGTTCGACCTCAGAGATTGGTTATCTGATCGAAAAATAAGACCCTATCTCAGTTTCAGTGGGACCCCTTCTCCCTGGAGACCTACCGATTGCGTGTTAGGGGGAAATGAAGAGAGCTCAGGACTCCCCATATAAAAGGGGACCCAAAATTAGCGACCGCATTTCCAATAGACCGTGTCCATCTTGCGTAACCCAGATGTAATCTGGCGTCCTAATGAGGCCGGCCTCGTAAATGGGCCGTCCATCCCCACTTCCGGACAACGGTCAATTAAGATCTTCTGCCACTTTTATGACGCTTCGTGGACAAAGAAACGGCGATGCGTGCCTCTGGGAACAACAAACAGGGGGGGGGGGAATTGCGAAATGGAAGTTTGCCCCATCCCCTGTCCTGACCGCGAACAGTTGTAATTTTCGGAAAGTCTTAACAGAGATATAGATGGAAGATTTTTTATTGTGGTTGATTTTTATTGGTATTGTTATTAGTGTTGTGCTCTTCTCTTTTTATGGACTAGGGACCTCAGAGGACACTAGGAGACGGTTGGGGGGGAAGTTACCGAAATTGCATTGTTTATACACTACTGTGCCCAAAAAGTAAGACCAATTTTTATTTTTTTTCGAAATCGCCTTATTTATTCTTCAAAATTTATTTCATCGCCTTTCAAAGTAATCGCCTCCGGACACAATGCACTTATGCCAATTTTTTCCAATCCTCAATGCATGCTACAAAGTCATCGTCAGGGAAGGCCTTTAAAGTGTTGAATCTCTTCAACGCTTTGAAGGCCATCCAGATTCACGTTGAATCTCTTCAATCGTCTGTAAACGGTGGCCAAGGGAATTTTAAATTGAAAATTGGTCTTACTCTTTGGACACAGTAGTAGATCTTATTTTAATAATGAAGAATTGCCTTTTAGTCTTTTTCAGGATCGATTTTTCTAATTTTAATTTTGTATTAGAGCAGTTTTTCACTGAAATTTAAATTATGCATTATTACAATTATAATCAATAAGTTTTATCCCATTTTTATTTATTTTTATTATAAAAATTCTGATATAAGTTTTATCATTCAAAAATGCATATTAGAACCCGAATCACAACCATAAGAGTTTTTGATATAGCATATGATTCATCAGACGATACATCGCTGCTATTATCACAAGACTATAAAAATGTCTTCTCTAACGGATAATAAATGCAAGCTGTTTTAACTAATCAATAACATTCAAATCTTCGCCAATGATTTGGTTACTAAAATACATCAAGTTAAATTTCTGCAAAACAACATAAAATTGTTAAAAAATGTATGTTGCCAGACGTACGATATCACAAGTAAACTAATTTTCATTTCAGTATAATAATATAAGTTAACCCAAAATACACGTTTTAGTCCAGAATTAAAAATTAATTTTTGTACGAATTATTAAGTGGTGTTAAAAAAGTTACAAACCTGAGATGAATATATCGGGGATAATCCAAAAAGGAATTAATAAATTAATAGATAAGAGATTTTGCATATCCAATTTATAGCATTCAAAATTCGCATCGCAGATTAATAACAGTATAGCCACGCTTCTTCCTACACACTGACAAAAACCCCAATTTTTGAAGCGAAGGGAAAAGGTCAGTCGGTTTCAAGATTCTCATCAGAGAGGAAGTACAGAGCGGCCTGCACTTCTACTGAGAAAGCTTAATTTATAGTCTCTCGCCCCAAAAGGAAATATATTATCTCATACCGGTTATCAGTTTTATACCGGTTTATATCAGTTAGTCTACCTACAGTATCTCTGTTGATTAAATAATGCGCCGAAAATAAATAGTGAGACTGTGAGAGGAAGTATATATCCCGTACCCTGCACATATCCGAGTTTCGGATTTTCGGCTTAGAAGTGGAGTGCTTCCCCGAATCAATAATTATATGTCTTTAAATAGGTTAAACATTGTATGTTTCTAATTGTGCGCGTGTGATGTTTTGCAGACTGCTATAATCAAACTCTTATACTGTGAATATCTTTTATTCAGGGGCCTGGATGGCCGAGTGGCTAGCGCTCTGGCGCTCGGTACTACAGGTTTCGGGTTCGAGTCCCGGCGGTGCCATGGATATTTGTAGTGGTTCGGAATCCACTTTAAACCGTAGGTCGGTCTAACACGATCGTAGAGCGTTGTGGAGAGTGACATATTAAAAATAAGGAAAAACTAACTGTTCATATATATAGTGATTGGGGATTATAGTCCTTGTTGCTTCACATCCCCATATACCACTTCATTCATCATCATCATCATCATCTTTTATTCAAATAAAATCCATGATAAAAACATATTTATCCATTTTAGTAAACAAATTCTTTTTATGGAAATGCTGTCTTGGAAGATGATATAAATCAGCTCTCCCTTGCGAGTCTTTTTACATGTACCTACACACAGCAAGCACTGGGAATCAAATCATGTAAGCGAAAGTCTACCAACATGGTCGTTAATACAAATGAAACTTCAAAACCATTGAATAATCTCCAATATCAAAGCAACGATATTCGAAAAAATAATGGCAAAAACGCAGGCTTCACCAACGAAACATTCCCATTTTGTAAAGCATTCATGAAATCCTTATAAATCTCCTTTTTCCCATATGGAATTCATGTTTCCCGAAGCCTCGATGGTTCGGAATTACATGATTTCCTCATAGAATATCCAATCCAGAAATTCTATTTCACTATTGAAGAAGGAATCTTTTTTCCCTAATTTTTCCCCCCCAAAAAAAAAAGGTTTCACAGGGAATTCTTTTAGTATTGAAAAAACGTGCACTCAATTTTCCAGAACGAAAATTTGGCAATGTATTATTCTCAAATTCTGGAGAGATGGCATCAAGATATTGAATGGATATTTTTGAACGCTATTGGTAACAATAGTCGTTTCAGTTTTTCGATCTTTATGTTTTTTGTTTTCTGATCGAGAAGAAACTCGCCATTTTAAGATGGTTCTGGCACAAACTTCTTTGAAGAGTTTGGCTTTCAAATAAAGGTGCTTTGCGTATAGTAAACGGGTCTTACTTTCTGCAAAAATATTAGATGACAAAGAAATACTGTCTTATTTTCGTTTATTTATTGATTATTGTTTTTTAATACTAAATTTGCTCTTGTGATGTATCTCTTTAAAATAAATTCTTTTAGTCCCAAAAAAAAAAAATTTTATTATTTAGTAAATATCGTTTTAAATTAGTAAATATCGTTTTAAATTAGTAAATATCGTTTTAAATTAGTAAATAATATTAAAAATACATAACATTAAAAACTATTTTTATTAAATTATTTAATCCAATGATAAATTATTTTTATTTAATTTTTACTTTTATTTTAAAATTGATACTAAATATATTCAACATCCTATATGATATTTAATATAGAATGAATATAATTCGTTCATTCTCAAATTTTAATTAAAGCTCAAATATCCACGTATGTAGGTAATAATGATAAAAAATTTTAGTCATAAATTAAATAATTTTTTAAAACTTTTACCATATATCGAATAAATCTTTTTATAATATAACATATGCAATATTATTCACAGAAGTGGAATATATATTACGTTAAAATATTTTCCTTCCATATATATATATATACATACATATAATAAAATATTTTGCAATATTTTCCAGACTGCTGTAATCAAACTCTAATGCTATGAACATCTTTTTTATTCAAATAATATCCACGATGAAAAGATATTTATCCATTTCAGTAAACAAATTCTTTTTATGGAAATGCTGTCTTTGAAAATGATATAAATCAGCTCTCCTTGCGAGTCTTTTAGATGTACCTACTACACCAAAGCACTGGGAATCAAATCATGTAAGCGAAATTCTACCAACATGGTCGTTAATACAAATGCAACTTCAAAACCATTGATAAATCTTCAATATCAAAGCAACGATATTCGAAAAAAATGAATGCAAAAACGCAGCCTTCACCAACGAAACATTCCCATTTTGTAAAGCATTCATGAAATCCTTATAAATCTCCTTTTCCCATATGGAATTATGTTTCCCCGAAGCCTCGATGGTTCGAGGTACATGATTTTCTCATAGAATATCCAATCCAGAAATTCTATTTCACTATTGAAGAAGGGAATCTTTTTTCCCTAATTTTTCCCCCAAAGAAGTTTCACAGGAATTCTTTTAGTATTAAGAACGTGCACTCAATTTTCCCGAACGAAAATTTGGCACGTAATATTCTCGAATTCTTTGGAGATGGCATCACGATATTGAATGGATATTTTTTGAACGCTATTGGTAACAATAGTCGTTTCAATTTTTCGATCTTTATGTGTTTTGTTTTTGATCGAGAAGAAATCCGCCATTTTATGATGGGGTTTCTTGGCAGAAACTGCTTTGAAGAGTTTGGCTTTCAAGCAAATAAAGGTGTTTTATGCGTATAGTAAATGGATTTTACTTTCAGCAGAAATATGAGATGATAAAAAAAATGTCACTTTATTTATTTTTTATTTTTTTTTCGTTTATTTTTCTTGAATACTTGCTTTGCTTGTTTGAGGAATTCCGTTAAGAATAAATATTTTTGTACAAAAGAAACAATCAGCTAATACAAAAAATCTACATTTTTAAATAACTTATCAAAAAAATTACTAAGTAAATCACCATCATCAGTGACGCATAACCTTATTGTGGGTCAAGTCCTTCTGCCTGCTGGCAGATTTCTAGACTGCAGATGGTTCTTTACGCGGTAGGGTTGTCAGCCCCTACGCCCCTGCAGTCATATTAGGGCAGGTACCACGGTTTTACAGTGGATTCGGAACCACTACTAACATCCATGGCACCACCGGGATTAGAACCCGAAATCAGTGGCAAAGAGTGCATAAAAAAATCTAATCAATATGAAATTAAATAATTTTTAATGCATTTTTTAAAAGTTTTATCATATACAGAATAAATCTCATAATATACCGTTGACAATATTGCATATTGAAATGGAATATATATAAGTGAACATATGCTAAAAATATTTTTCCTTCCGAAATATATATAATATCTAATATAAGAATGAATATAATCATTCTATAATTAAAAAGCTCAATAGCCACGTATATGTGTAATATTGATAAAAAAATCAATCTCAAATTAAATACTTTTTAATATATTTTCAAAACGTTTTACCCTATACAGAATAAATCTTGCTTTTATTTTTAATATTGTGCATTGAAGTGGAATATATATAGGAAAACTTACGTTAAAAAATACTTTTCCTTCAGTACATATATTTATAAACATATATATATATAATAAAACCTTATGATATTTTGCAGACTGCTATAATCAAACACTTATACCGTGAATATCTTTTATTCAAATAACATTCACGGTAAAAACATATTTATCCATTTTTAGTAAACAAATTCTTTTATGGAAATGCTGTCTTTGAAGATGACATAAATCAGCTCTCCCTTGCGAGTCTTTTACATGTACCTACTACACCAAGCACTGGGAATCAAATCATGTAAGCGAAAGTCTACCAATATGGTCGTTAATACAAATGCAAACCAAAACCATTGATCAAAACCAATATCAAAGCAACGATATTCGAAAAAAAAATAATGGTAAAAACGCAGGCTTCACCTCAACGAAACATTCCCATTTTGTAAAGCATTCACTATGAAATCCTTATAAATCTCCTTTTCCCATATGGAATTCATGTTTCCTCGAAGCCCGATGGTTCGGAATTACATGATTTTTCCTCATAGAATTTCCAATCCAGAAATTCTATTTCACACAGTTGAAGAAGGGAATCTTTTTTTCCCTAATTTTTCCCCTCAAAAAAGTTTCACAGGGAATTCTTTTAGCATTGCAAGAACGTGCACTCAATTTTCCCGAACGAAAATTTGGCATCGTAATATTATCAAATTCTTGGAGAGATGGCATCAAGATATTGAATGGATATTTTGAACGCGCTATTGGAAATAATAGTCGTTCAGTTTTTCGATCTTTTGTTTTGGTTTTTGATCGAGAAGAAGTCCGCCATTTTACGATGCGGGGTTTTACTGTCAGAAACTGCTTTGAAGAGTTTGGCTTTCAAGCAAATAAAGGTGTTTTGTATAGTGAATGGGTTTTACTTTCTGCAGAATATTAGATGACAAAAATATCGTTTTATTTATTGATCTATTTTTTTTTTTTTTTGTTTATTTTTCTCGAATACTTGCTTTGCTCGTTGGATGACTTCCGTTTAGAATAAATATTTTTTGTATGAAAGATACAACCAGCTGAGATAAAAATATCCTATTTTTAAAAAATTTATCACAAAAATAAATTATTTGAAAATATATAAGTGCAAATTGATAAATAATAATAAATATAAATTAGTAAATAAATTATTTAATCAAATGATAAATTAGTATTTGTCTATTTTTATTATTTTAAAATTGTGAATAAAAATGTTGTGGGATTGTAAAAAATGTGAATAATTGTGAATAAAAATGTTGTTATATTGACTGCTTATATTTGTTGTTATATTAGAATAATTATAAAGTATTCATAAATAATAATAATTAATTAATTAATAATAAGTAATATTAAATAATTTGTTGTTGCAAGAATTTGAGCTTATAACGAGAAACGTTCTATCCGTGGATATTTTCATACAAAACTCAAAGAAAAGTACTCATTTCAGTTGTCTTTTGTTTAATTCACTATTTTAAACGTATGTATTGGTTTGAAAAATTACATTTATAAATGTATTAAGGTATTTAATCAGATGATAATGTATTTTGTATAGATGATTTATGTATTTAATCAGATGATAAATTACTATTATAATATTTGTATCTTAAAATTGCGAATATTCTAATTATATTGTGATGTTGACCGATTAATAAATTTTGATGAGAAATAGGAGCTTATTAAAGGTTGAAGAAAGGTTTATCCACTTTTGCTTGTGGTAAATGGATATTTTCAGGTAAAACGAGATGGATAAGAAAAGTACTCATATTGGTGCGCTTTAGCGTACCGGACTTTTTATATGACAAAAAAAATGCCTTTTTATTTTTTGGTTATTTTTCTTGAATATTATTTGCTTTGCTCATTTGATGAATCCGTTAAAATAAATATTTTTGTCCAAAAATAACCAGCTGAGACAAAAATCTCAATTTTAAATAAATTGGCACATTCAATCAAATGATAAGTTATTGTTATTATATTTGTATTTTAAAATTGTGAATATCTAAAGAAAGATATTGTAATTTTGACTGCTTAGTAAATTTTGATGAAAAATTGGAACTCCTTAAGGTTGAACAAGAAGCGTTTTATCCACTTTGCTTGTGATAAATGAATATTTACAGTCAAAGCGGGTTGACTTTTTCGTTCAAAAGTTGACTTTCGTTCAGAAATGATAGATGACAAAAAAATGCCGTTTTATTTTTCGTTTATTTCAATTCAGCTATTGACTCACACTCTCCCTATGTATATCTTGTTAAAATTTCCAATCGTTAACAAAATACTTTTCATTCATCCACTCAAATTCAGGTACATTTTTTTTTTTTTAACTTGTAATGGATGACACTGGATGCTAATACAGTTTTTTCAAATATTAATTCATTCATTAAATTTAATTAATTAATTTGGAGTTTTTTTTTTTTTTAGATTTAAGTTGCATGCATCTACCCATAGATGGTGCCAGATAAATTTAAAAAATGAATGAAAATTATTTATAAGGACTTTCTGCAATATAATGAAAAAAAAAGTAGGAATGAATTTAAAAAATTATATTACTTGTTACTTGTGTCTAATTTATTATAATGAATTCAAAAAACAATTTTAAGATTCAGAAAGGGTAAAAAGCAAACACATCGTTCAAAACAATAAATCAGGGATCATGAAACAATAAAAAACAAAAACTTTTTTTCTGTATAAAAAGAAATTTTTGTTAAAGTGATTATTCTCCACATTTTATGTGACAAATAAATGTTGCTGCAAAGTGGTTTTTCTTTTACAATATGTTTTTTAATTCTAAATAACTTTAAACTATTTTAAATTTATGCAATTTATTCAGACACTTCAAATGAAAAACATGATAAATTGATTATTTTATACTACACAATATTTCACACTAATGTATTTACTTTTTATTTTTAAAAAAAAAACAATTTAGAAAAGGCTTGTTTCTATTAGCATAATTTTTAAGAACAAAATGTTGCTTTATTATAAAACAAAAAATTCTTTTAGCGTTAAAGCATATGTCTATTTTTGGTGTATAAAGATGGTAAATTTTAAGAACAATGTATCATTAATTTAACATATATGCACGTGAGTAAATATTTGCTGAAATGTTATTATTCATGATTTAAAAACCACTTATCTTTTATGTAGTGGTAAATGTTAGTCTGCGTTATAATTCTTCGTAGTGAATCCTCATAAGATTTAAATGATTTAAATAAAATGCAAAATTTTGAACATTATTTTTTTTGTGAAAACAATATAGTCTAGTTTGCTTTTAAAAAATTTATTCATTAGTCTCTTATAAAATATATGAAATGCTTTGCAAATTAAAATGTTGTCTGATTGCTTACAAAAATAAAATTTTTTTTTCACAATTTAAAATTAATTGGCGTAAAAATATTTATCCTCGTTGCTTATTTATAAAAATGTCGCCAAAATGAAAGCTTGAATTTGATGTGCAAATTACGAGAATCTAGGGGATTATTTTTGTTTTGTTATGTCTACGCTTTTAATTCATTCATAATATTTAAGGAAGGATAGGCAAATTGAATTTCATAAAAGCTTTTACTAAACAAATAATTGCATATTAATGATGGATAGAACATACACTGTAAAGATAATGTAAATATTTCATTGGATATGAATTTAAAAGATAATTAAGACAATTTTTTCAACAAATTATCTTGAGTATTTTTATGTAAATGATTTTTTAAAAACATAAAAAATACTTTAAAATTATAATTAGAAATAATAATTGTTAAAATTATTTTGATATAAACAGAGTGCTTTTGCTTTTAAAAATTGGTAGTAATTTATATATAATATTAAAATGAAACATTTAATTTTCAAATTTCACTTTTTCTCATACTTTGTGGTACGACACATTAATTTGAGAAATTATTTATACAAAAACTTAGCTATGTATTCTTATATAAACTGCAAGATGTTAGCTTTTACACAGTTTTAGCTATAGTAAATTATTTTGTACATAGTTACATAGTTTATAGTTTTAGATAGTTACCTTTTAGCCATTAATTATTTTATTGCTAAATTACCATGAATGAAATGCGCAATATCTTAAAAATGTAGTGAAAATTATTTTTACATGAAAATGATATAAAAATTTTAACATTTAAATACACATAAAGTGTTCAGTGTCATTTTTTGAATGTTTACCTGGAAGTGTACACTTACAACACTTACATATAAGGACGTAGTATCCACTATCGTGATAAGATAATATCCATGGTTCTTATCAGTATTATCCGTGATTGTAGATTCGTTTATCATAACAAATCTTCTTATTTTCCTTTTACATCAACAGAATTTACTAGATATTGTCTAGCATATTTGATTAAAAGGCTTAGCATGAAGTTCACTATTATATTTATATGCTTTTCAATATTATACTAAAAAAAAGCCATCAATCAAAGCCATTTACATGCATTCCCATCTTACATAAGACCATAAAAAGTAAATATTTTAAGTGTGACTAGCTATTCTTTACAAAAATCAACAAATTCTGAGGTTTTTATAGTTATAGACGAGATGAGTATAAACATTCCATTAATATCCGTGTATATTCAACATGCTTACAATTTTTTGAAGAATTTTTCTGTCATATTTACTGTGCCATAAATAACTTTCCTGTATATCATTTTAATATAATATTTGCTAAAGAAAGAATACAGAATAGAAACTTTACTTTTTTTGTTTTGGAAATAATATACCATCCAGTGATAAATAAAGCTTGTACTCATAAGCTATTCATCTCAAAATCATAAAACTGTCGAGTTTTTAACGATAATAGATGAGTTGAGAAATATTGCTTTATCAATAAAAAAATGCACTGAGTTTAAAATGAAGGAAAAAACAACATATTTATTGTCATAAATAAACTTAGAATTGATATTTATAAATATCAATTTTAAGAATTACTTTTATAAAGCATAATGTCAGAATATATTTTTCCCAGAAATAATGCAAGTAATCTTTTGTAGGTAAAACAAGTAATAAAAAAAAAATTAAAGTCAATTCCTACCTTTTTCACTATGTTGCAGAAAGTCCTTTATAAATAATTTTCATTTTTTTTTAAGTTTATCTGGCGCCATCTATTGGTAGATATATGTAACTTAAATCTAAAAAAAACTAAAATTAATTACTGAATTAATATTTGAAAAAACTGTATTAACATCAAGTGTCATTCACTCTACAAGTTCAAAAAAATTTATTTGAACTTGAGTGGATGAATAAAAAGTATTTTATTAATGATTGGTAAGAGGTTATCTAGAGTGTTGTTCATTTTGTTTGAGAGTCTTAGATTTTGCTAACAGACACAAGAAGCTTTTAAAAGATATTGATAACAAGTAATATAAAAAAAAAAAATTTAAAGTCAATTCCTACTTTTTTTCACTATATTACAGAGCTTTAAAAATAAGTTTCATTCATTATTTTTAAGTTTATCTGGCACCATCTATTGGTAGATATATGCAACTTAAATCTAAAAAAAAACTAAAATTAATTAATTAAATTTAATTACTGAATTAATATTTGAAAAAACTGTATTAACATCAAGTGTCATCCACTACAAGTTCAAAAAAATGTATTTGAACTTGAGTGGATGAATAAAAGTATTTTATTAATGATTGAAAATTTGATAAAGATATATATAGGGATATATATAGGGAGAGTGTGAGCTAATAGAAGGAATTGAATAGCTCTAAACCAGAGTTTAATCAATATTCTTTACTAATTATTATTTATTGCTATCGAATTGACTTCTGATTGAACCACTGATTGTTGTACGAATCTTAGATTGGCTGAAAATGTCTTCGTAATAAAAAAAATTCAAGTTCAAAAAAATTTATTTGAGCTGGAGTGGATGAATAAAAGCATTTTATTACCGATTGAAAATTTGAACAAGATATATATAGGGAGAGTGTGAGCTACTAGAAGGAATTGAAAAAAATACTTTGAACTTATGATTGTGGTTTGCTCGTGTTCTACAATACCATCTAGTGACAAACATTTTGCTTGCAAGGAATAAATTTGTCATACAATTTCAAAACAATTGGTATTTTGAGTATAAATCAGAATAAATATTATTATCTTTATGAATATGCCCTTTGCCTTTAAAATAATATTAAAATATTTAATGATGTAAAAACTATAACATAAATAACTTTCCAATGTGTAACTTATGTGGATTGTTTTCATGGTATTAATGTATTTAATGATGTATTAATAATAATATATGTATTAATGATGATGTATTAATAATAATATATGATGTATTAATAATGAAATTAATGATTTAGACATCACTAATATCATTGTCCTTCATCAGCCTTCCAAGAGGAATTTTAGGAGGAACTTTTATTTTTTATATTTTATAACACAACAAATTTATGATTTTGTTTTTCCAACATTCTACAATGCCATCTGTTCGATAGCTCACACACACACAAATAATAAAATGGACTGTAGTATTTTTTTCCTTTATTTAGGCAGCCATCACACTCAAGGATGAACTGACCACCCAATCTCTGGGGTTACACTTATTGGACTCTTTTATTTAGGCAGCCATTCCGAAGATGGTCACTCTTTGGTTACAGTTGTTCGAATGTCCCTTCTTACATTCCCTTTCTCTTTCTCCCGTCATCTCCCCCTTAGCAGACACCCCCACAGACAGTATGTTTACAATATAGGGCGTTAACTTCCCATATGCACGGGGACATGGGTTTCGACGCAACACCATCTATTGAGAAACATTTTGAAAAAAATAACCATTTCATAAAAACGCAATGCTGTTGCTATACTATGAGAACTATGTTATTGTTGTTGGGGGTCGGATACACCATGAGTAGTTTACTCGTAAATGGGGGGGGAGGGACCAGCTTCTGTTGTGGTGAAGAGCACCTATAGGTAGAAGTCTGACTTGGCTATGAGTTGCTGAAGAAGGAAAATGCCTTCCGTGACGACTTTTAGGAGGAACTACCCTGCATATCGTATGAGAGAAAAACCCGAACACGCAAACCAGGTAGTCAGATTATCAGGGCAAGATGCTGAACATCACACCGGATATCCAGTTTTCTCACTTTTGTAACAGTGTTTACAACAATGTGCAGAGTGAACCTCAGCCCTAATGCTCACCAGCAACGCACGTTTCCACTGAGCCACGAGTCGGGTACTGTGAGAAGTATAAATATTACATTATAAAGATTGTACAATATTAAAATATAAAGATTGCCCGACTCATGATATAGTCTCAATATCTCAAAACATATTACGAAAAATAGTTATATTCAGATGTAATAGTTTTCCAACATGATATCATTTATATCAATTATTTGTTGAAATGAGAATGTAAAATTTACACATAATTTCTCAAAAATAACATGCCATCTTGAGACCACATTTAGTACAAGTACACCAGTACAAATAATCACACTAAACATTTCTATCTCTCTAAATATATGTTTAGTAAATTTTCAATAATTTTTTGATAAATTTATGATATAATTCTAAAATGCCATTCTTGTGTACCATTTCAGTGAATTATTTGCTTAAGAAAGAATCGAAGGAACACACTCATATTTTCTGAGAAATAGCATTCTATCTTGAAACCACATGTAGTATAAGTAAGCCATCACCAATAACCACACTTTTGATAAAATAAACATTTCTGTTTCTCTTAAATATATGTTCAAATTTTTAGTAATTTTAAATAAATTTACGATACATTTCTAACATGTCATACATTGGTTTGATGTATACAATTTCGGTGAATATATTAGCTTAAATTGGCTTAAGACAGAATCGAAGGAACACACTCATATTTTCTGAGAAATAATACAAGTTTCGACAGCATCACCTTCCCAGTGAGAAATAATGTATGGAAACAACGTTAAAAAATATACCAGAGCACGCTAAGGAATATATGCGATGTACGTGACCGTATTTCACAAGAAGCCCGAATGCACGCTAAAGGGGTGGTATGGGAGTAAAAAAAAAAAATAAGAAAGATATAAGCAAAAGAAGAAAAGAATATCCGAGTGAGAAGATTCAGAGGGGTAAGTCGGAAAAAAAAAAGAACTTTTTGACATTTTTACTTATTCGGGTCACGTGATGGCTTCTTGAAAAGTTCAATCTTTTGTCATCTGTCATCCTGCATTTAGAGAGAGAGAGAGACTTGCACAAAGAAAAAAAAGAAATTTCGAAGTTCTTGCATGTGATCCGGTATTTTTCCTGTTTTCTGTTTGCTGAGATAAGTGCACTTTCAAAAACGTCTATTTCTGGATCGATGAGTTTTATTTTCTGTGTAATGACATAAAAGTGGTCTACAAAGTTCACGGAGGAGTTTGTTTTTACTTTCTGGGAAGACGTGTAAACGTTTCGTAGAGTTCGTCGATACATTGAGAGAAGTTTCTCTTTCTTACTTCTACATATTTCATGAATAGTATTTTGAATAATTATTGATTAAGATGTTTTTCGGAGCAGCTAATTATCGATTATTTTATGAGTCGAGTTAAAAATTCATACACTATCCAAATGATTCGAAGATTCATTATGTTCATTGTATTAATTTCAATAAAACTTTGTAGAATATGTACAATATTTATATTTAATCGAAGATATTAATAAAATATTTCCTTTTTCAGCAGCAAAACTACAAAAAAGGTTGGTTGGTGCAATGGCAGAAGTTTTATTTTTTTATTTGGAAGTATTTCACGAATAGGATTTTTTGGATAATTATTGATTAAGATGATTTTAGGTACAGCTAATTAATGTTTATTTCATGTTAAAATTTCACACATTATGCAATAATTCAAAATTCATTTAAAACTTTAATAAAATTTTGTTGAATATGTAGAATATTTACATGACGGTAAGGAATGCACTCATAACACTCATATTTTGTCAGAAATAACATGCTATCTCGACACCACATTTAGCACCAATAACTACACTTTTGACAAAATAAACATTTCTATCTCTCTTCAAATATATGTTTAACAAATGTTAAATGTCAACCATTCGTATGTACCACTTCAGTGAATTATTTACTTAAGACAGAATCGATGGTACACACTCATATTTTCTCGGAAATAATACAAGTTTCGACAGCATCATCTTTCCAGTGAGGAATAATGTATGGAAACAATGTTAAAAAATATACCATAGCGTGCTAAAGAATATATGCGACGTACGTGACCGTATTTCACAAGAAGCCACGAATGCACGCCAAAGGGGTGGTATGGCAGTCAAAAAAAAAAAAAAAAAGATATAAGCAAAAGAAGAAAAGAATATCCGAGTGAGAAGATTCAGAGGGGGTAAGTCGGAAAAAAAGAACTTTTTTTGACATTTTTACATATTCGGGTCACTTGATGGCATCGTAGGAAAAGTTCAATCTTTGTCATCTGTCATCCAGTATTTAGAGAGAAGACCTGCACAGAGAAAAAAAAAAAAGAAATTTCGAAGTTCTTGCGTGTGATTGATATTGTCCGGTATTTTTCCTGTTTGCTGAGATAAGTGCACTTTCAAAAACGCCTATTTCTGGATTGATGAATTTTATTCTCTGTGTGATGACATAAAAGTGGTCTACAAAGTTCACAGCGGAAGATTTTTCGAGTTTGTTTCTGTTTTCTGGAAGGACATGTTAACATTCTGTTCTGTTGGTTGATGTAAAGCCAGAAGTTTTCATTTTTTATTTGGACGTGTTTTATGAATAGGATTTTTGGATAATTATTGATTAAGATGATTTTGGGAACATAGAATTTGCCGTAATTTAACCAATCGTGTTAAAAATTCACACATTATCACATAGTTCAAAAATTCAAGACCATTATGTTTTTTTAAATTTTAATGAAACTTCGTAGAATACGTACAATACGATATGTACAGTACGTAATTCCACTTCGTAGAATTTTGAACTTTCAGGAAGGAGGAGTAAGATTCTGTATAGTTGGTTGAAGCATTGCCAGAAGTTTGTAACAAGGCCAAAAGTTTTTTTTTTTTTTTTACTTGGAATTATTTCCGGATTAGAATTTTGGATAATTATTGATTAAGATGATTTTGGGAACAGGTAATTAACGTTTATTTTATGAGTCGCGTTCAAAATTCACACATTATTCAAATAATTCAAGAATTTATTATCTATTTTTTTTTTTAATAAAACTTTTTGTGTAATGTGTAAAAATATTTATATTTTATCAAAGGTTTTTATAAAATATTTCCGTTTTTAATACTTTTTAATAAATTTACGACATATTTTTCAGTGTCATGTATGAATTTCCTTGGTACCACTTCAGTCAAATATTTGCTTAAGATAGAATCGAAGGAACACACTAATATTTTCTCAGAAATAACATGTCATCTTGAGACAACATTTAGTATAAGTAAGCTAGCACAAATAACCATACTTTTTACAAAATAAACATGTTTATCTCTCTCTGTATATATATACGTTTTAGAAAGTTTCTAATAAATTTATTATACATTTCTAACATGTTGGTTTTCTGTATACCATATCAGTGCATTATATGTTTAAGCCATAATCGAAGTAGCACACTCATGTTTTCTGAGGAAATAATACAAGTTCCAATAGCATCATCTTCCCAGTGAGGAATAATGCATGGAAACAACGTTAAAAAAATACCAGAGCAGGCTAAGGAATATATGCGACGTACGTGACCGTATTTCACAAGAAGCCACAAATGCACGCCAAAGGGGTGGTATGGCAAAAAGAAAGAAAAAAAACGATATAAGCAAAAGAAGAAAAGAATATCAGAGTGAGAAGATTCAGAAGGGTAAGTCGGAAAAAAAGGAACTTTTTTTGACATTTTTATTTATTCGGGTCACGTGATGGCTTCGTTGGAAAAGTTCAATCTTTTGTCATCTGTCATCCCGCATTTAGAGAGAGAGAGACCTGCTCAGAGAAAAAAAAAAGAAATTTCGAAGTTCTTGCGTGTGATTGGATACGGTCCGGTATTTTTCCTGTTTTCTGTTTGCCGAGATAAGTGCACTTTCAAAAAACGCCTATTTCTGGATCGATGAGTTTTATTCTCTGTGTAATGACATAAAAGTGGTCTACATAGTCCACAGAGGAAGGTTTTTGGAGTTTGTTTCTGCTTTCAGGAAGGACGTGTAAACGTATTGTACTATTGGTTGATGCAATGCCAAAAGTTTTTCGTTTTTTTATTTGGACGTGTTTCATGAATAGGGAATTTGGATAGTTATTGATTAAGATGATTCTGGAATAGCTAATTTACGTTTATTGGTTGATGCAAAAAGTTTTCTTTTTTCTACTTGTACTATACTATTTTAAGAATAGTGTTAACAATTCACACATTATATAATTAATTGAAAAAATCATGATATTTATTCTTTTTTTTTAATTTTAATAGCACAATTTGTACAATGTGTACAATATTTAAATTCATAACCATTAATTTTAATTATGAAAGTTTTCATAAAATATTTTTGTTTTTAGCTTCCAAATTACAAAAAAGTTTGGTTTATGCAATGTCAGAACTATTCTTTTCTTACTTGTACATATTTCATGAATAGGATTTTGGATAATTATTGCTTAAGACGATTTTGGGAATAAGCTAATCAATGTTTATTTCATAAGCAGTATTAAAAATTCATACATTACCCAAAAAAATTAAAAAATTCATTTTTTTTTAATAAAATTTAGTAGAATATGTACAATATTTATATTTAATCGAAGATTTTCATAAATATTTTTATAGTTGGAAGATGTTTGGGTTTATTTTTACTCTGGTGGATGCAATGCCAGAAGTTTTCTTTTTATTTACATGGAAGTATTTCATGAATAGTATTTTGGATAATTATTGATTAAGTCGATTTTGGGAACAGCTATGTTTATTTTATGAGTTACATTATAAAATTCACACATTATAGAAATAATTCAAAAATTCCTTAATTTTTATTTTTACAATTTTAATAAAAGTGGTAGAATGTAGTATGTGTACAAATGTAGAATGTTTAATATTTATATTTTATTGAACATTTTCATGAAATATTTCGTTTCTAGAAACTTTTAATAAATTTACGATATATTTTAACAGTGTCATAGAAATGGATTTCCTAGGTTCAATTTCAGTGAAATATTTGCTTAAGACAAAATCGAAGGAATACACTTATATTTTCTTAGAAATAATACAAGTTTCTGACAGCAATCTTCCCAGTGAGGAATAATGTATGGAAACAACGTTAAAAATATACCCAGAGCACGCTAAGGAATATATGCGACGTACGTGACCGTATTTCACAAGAAGCCACGAAAGCACGCCAAAGGGGTGGTATGGGAGTCAAAAAAGAAAAAAAAGATATAAGCAAAAGAAGAAAAGAATATCCCAGTGAGAAGATTCAGAGGGGTAAGTCGGAAAAAAAAAAAGAACTTTTTGACATTTTTACTTATTCGGGTCACGTGATTCTTCGTTGGAAAAGTTCAATCTTCTGTCATCTGTCATCCCGTATTTAGAGAGAGACCTGCACAGAGAAAAAAAAATGAAATTTCAAGTTCTCGCATGTGATTGGATACGGTCCAGTATTTTTCCTGTTTTCTGTTTGCTGAGATAAGTGCACTTTCAAAAAACGCCTATTTCTGGATCGATGGTTTTATTTCTCTGTGTAATGACATAAAAGTGGTCTATATAGTTCACAAAGGAGGAAGGTTTGTGGAGTTTTGTTTTTGCTTTCTGGAAAGACGTGTAAACGTTTTGTTAAGTTGTTTGATGCATTACCAGAAGTTTTCTTTTATAGGGTAAGACTTTTTTAATAGGATTTTGGATAATTATTGATTATGACAATTTTTGGAACAGCTAATCAACGTTTATTTCATAAGTAGTGTTAAAATGCACACATAATCCACATAATTCAAAAAATTATGATCTTTACTTTTTAAAACTTTAATAAAATTTACTGAAATAAATACAATATTTATTTATTGGAAGATTTTCATAAAATATTTCCGCTTTTTTAGCAGCCGAATTAGCAAGTCTTTTTCCTACTATATTGAATAATGGAATAGTTGTAATAGGAAAATATATTTGATTTTTATTATAATATTATAATTTTTTTACTGATTGATAACTTTTATCTGCTTTTACTTTCTGGAAGAACGTGGAAATGTTTTTTATAGTTGGTTGATGCAATACCAGAAGTTTTCTTCTATTTTTACTCGTATTTCATGAATGGGATTTTGATAATTATTGATTAAGTCGATTTTGGATAATTATTGATTAAGTCGATTTTGGATTAAGATGATTTTATAATTATTAAGATAATTTTGGGAAGTTAATTAACGTTCATTTAATGAGTAGTGTTATATATTTACACACTATCCAAATAATTCAAAAATTCATCATCTTTTATTTTTAAAATTTTAATAAAACTTTGTAGAATGTGTACAATATTTATATTTTATCGAGGATGTTCATAAAAATATTTCCGTTTTTAGTACTTTTTAATAAATTTACGATATATTTTTACAGTGTCATAAATGGGTTTTCTAGGTACCATTTCAGTAAATCATACGCTAAAGACAAAATCAAAGGAATTCTTGAGGAATAATACAAGTTTCGACGGCATCATCTCCCCAATGAGAATATAGTTTCGATGCTGAATATCATTTATGTTAATTACTTGTTGAAATAAGAATGTAAAATGTACACATATTTTCTCAAAAATAACGATCTAGAGATCACATCTAACATGCCATCTAGAGACCACATTTTGTATAATCCAGCACAAATAACCACACTTTTGACAAAATAAACTTTTCTATTTCTATCTATATATGTATGTTTAACAAATTTTTAATACTTTTTATTAAAGTTACGATATATTTCTAAAGTGTCATAAATTGGTTTCCTGCGTACAGTTTCAGTGAATTATTTGCTTTAGAAAAATCGAAGTAACACACTCATATTTTTGAGAAATAATACAAGTTTCGACAGCATCATCTTCTCAGTGAGGAATAATGTATGGAAACAACGTTAAAAAATATACCCAGAGCACGCTAAGGAATATATGCGTCATACATGACCGTATTTCACAAGAAGCCACGAAAGCACGCCAAAGGGGGTGGTATGGGAATAAAAAAAAAAGAAAAAAAAAAGATATAAGCAAAAGAAGAAAAGAATATCCAAGTGAGAAGATTCAGGAGGGTAAGTCGGAAAAAAAGAACTTTTTGACATTTTTACTTATTCGGGTCACGTGATGGCTTCGTTGGAAAAGTTCAATCTTTTGTCATCTGTCATCCTGTATTTAGAGAGAGAGACCTGCACAGAGATAAAAAAAAAAATTTCGAAGTTCTTGCGTGTGATTGGATACGATCCGGTATTTTCCTGTTTTTCTGTTTGCTGAGATAAGTGCACTTTCAAAAACGCCTATTTCTGGATCGATGAGTTTTATTCTCTGTGTAATGACATAAAAGTGGTCTACAAAGTTCGCAGAGGAAGGTTTTGGAGTTTGTTTCGCGTTCAGGATGGACGTAAAGTTTTGTGGAGTTGGTTGATGCAATGCCAAATTTTTTTTTATACTTGGACTTGTTTCATGAATAGGATTTTTTGGATAATTATTGATTAAAACGATTTTGGGAATAGCTAATTAACGTTTATTTTATGACTCAAGTTAAAATTCATACAGTAGTCATATGTACAATAATTATTGTAGAATATTTACAATATTCACATTTAATCGAAAGTTTTGATAAAGTATTTCCGTTTTTAGCAGCCAAATTAAAAAAGATGTGTTGATTCAATGCCAGAATTTTTTTACTTGGATGTGTTTCATAAATAGGATTATTGATAATCATTGATTAAAATTTTTGAAAACAGCTAATGTACATTAATTTTGTGAATCGTGTGTAAAAATTCACACATTATCCAAATAATTAAAAAAGTCACTAACTTTGTTTTAAAAAAAAAATTTTCTTTAGTAGAACTGTAGAATATGTTTAATTTTTTTACATTTAATCGATGGTTTTCATAAAATATGTCCGCTTTTAGCAGCCAAATCAAACAAAAAGAAGCGAATTTTCGCCTCGATAATTTTTCTCTTCATCAGCTGCCGTTCAAAAGTTAAATTTTTCATTATACATTCAGATATAACAACTAACTCACATCTTTGACAAAAAGCACCACCTACTATTTTGACTTCAGAACAATTGTAACAGGAATATAAATTTTAATTTTTCTATTATATTATACTTTTAGTAAATATATCTGTCAGAATACATTTCAAAAAATTAAAATACAATAGTACTATAGTATTTAGAATATATATACTAGTTAATTAATAATGTATTTGACAGAAATTATATATCATGTTTCCCAGCTGTCAAACATTTCTGTTTCCCAAATTCTTCTTACTTTTATAATTTACATTGATAATTCAGCTTTGCTTATTATAAATTCAAATTAATACTATTTTTACAAATTTCTTTTGTGCATAACAAGTTTTTTTTTTATTTAAACAATGGATCTCTTGGCTAAAACTTTTGTTTATTAAAAGTATTTTCCAGGAAAAATAAACGTTAACATTATTGATAATCAAAAGGCTTTCCTAGAATGAAAAAAATCTTTGATTTCCTAGTTTTTTATTTCAGAAATGAAATGTGATCCCTGTTTTTTTATCTACATAAATAATAAGACATTTAACATTATATATTTTGTGTAAATATGTATTTCATGGAACAAATGCACAAAAATTACATGTAGGCGATAATCGAAAATGAACATAATTTCGATCTTAATAATTTATTGCCATTCTGTTTCAAAATGAATATGAGATAATAATGCTTTGTTTAATGTTCCAGTATCTTCTTCTTATTACATACCATCTCTTTTTCAATTCCTTCAATTAGCTCACACTCTCCCTATATATATCTTGTTCAAATTTTCAATCATTAATATAATACTTTTTATTCATCCACAGTTCAAATACATTTTTTTTTTTGAACTTGTAGTGGATGGCACTTGATGTTAATACAGTTTTTTTTCAAATATTAATTCAGTAATTAAATATAATTAATTAATTTTAGTTTTTTTTTTTTTAGATTTAAATTGCATATATCTACCAATAGATGGCGCCAGATAAACTTAAAAAAATGAATGAAAATTATTTATAAAGGACTTACTGCAATATAGTGAAAAAAAGTAGGAATTGACTTTAAAAAAATTTTTATATAACTTTTTTCTGAATCTTGTTGTAACATTCCTTGGCAAATAAAATTACGAAAAAGTTTAAAATGGTATTAAAATTTTAAAATGCTTTAACATATGAAAGCTAGTTGAATTAGTTTATTTTCTTGCAATAAAACTGAGAAGCTGTAATAATTAAGCTCTATCCACAAATTTTAGAAACATCATATGTTCTTGCCTTCCACACAGAATTGTATCACTTCAGTATTATTTCAAATAATTTAAGTTATGTAGGACCTACTGAAGCAAAATAGCATTAAAAGGCATTTTAATTATTAGAGTATGTAATAAATGCTATATTTAGAATAATCACTTTTTAAACAGATTAGCAAATTTATAAAAAAGGAAAATCGCTTTTAATTTATATAAACCTTAGAAACTCATGTGTGGGCATATAAATATTAATATATATATGTTTATATATACGTACATATACATATATATATATATATATGCCTTAAAAATATGTAAGGAAGATAAAAATATGTCAATAAAGACTTTTAAGGCAGACAGAAAAAAAGTTGTGAAGTTTTACTTTTTTGCTGTAAATGAGATTAGTCTGAAATTACATTAAGTAAAGAACAAAAAATAATTACAAGCAAAATAGCCATTATAATACAATGTATAACTTCTGGTTATAACATAGTTGTATAATATGTATAACTATATGTATAACATAGTTGTAACCAATAGAAATAAATTTCTTGCCGTTTTCTTATAAAAGCACACATGTAGCATATGTTTTTTTGTCTGCTATCTTTATAGAGTGATAAAGTTATTGTTTTCATATTCATGTCTACTTAGCCTATTCATTACATTTGTACCACTTTTTTTTTTTTCCTTTTCGATAGATGAAGGTTTTCTTCGAGGTTCTATGAATTTATCAGCTGGAATGTATTTCCTAAAGGTATTTACAAGTATTGTTTCTCTTTTTTTTTTTTTTTTATTGATGGACGACAAGTTACGAACGAAGTTGCCCAAATAATTTCACAATATTTTTAAGGCATATAATTCTTTTTTACATGTTTTTTTTTTTTTGCTACATTCTGGACATATTTTAGAAGTTCCTACTATATCTTTTTTCCACTTCAAAAGAGATACAATCTGATTGAGTATTATTTTTACTCAGTTCTGTGAGAAATAAAATCATTCTCATTATCTATATTTTCATTTTCATTAAAACACAAAGCATCTTTTTAACAAAAATTTAATCCTTTAATTAAATCATTAGAAGAACCGTCAATTTTAACTTTTACAAGAATATGCTTGCATGTATTCTATTTCAGAGTGGAATCTAAAAACATGTATACATATTGCTGAATGCACTTATTACAATAATAACTACAAATCAGTTGCCAATTACAAATTGTATTAATTTTTAAATACACATCTTCCTCTTGTAGATGAATGTGGCATGGCAAAACCACAGGTTTTAATTTTACTTTCAGATGGTACTGAAGTGTTATTCAATTCCTTCTATTAGCTCACACTCTCCCTATATATATATCTCGTTCAAATTTCCAATCGTTAATAAAATACATTTTATTCATCCACTCAAGTTCAAATACATTTTTTTTTAAACTTGTAGTGGATGACACTGATGTTAATACAGTTTTTCAAATATTAATTCAGTAATTAAATTTAATTAATTAATTTTAGTTTTTAGATTTAAGTTGCATGTATCTACCAATAGATGGCGCCAGATAAACTTAAAAAAAATTGAATGAAAATTATTTATAAAGGACTTTCTGCAATATAGAAAAAAAATATGAGTTGACTTTAAAAAAAAAAAAAACAATTTATATTATTTGTTTTTGAGCTTAAATGAAATTTCTTTTAATTTCTTAGCAATTTTCCCCTTATAAATTATAGTGATTGACAGTAATTTTTGTTTAATAGAGAACTGAATAGCTATTTCTTTCTATGAAGATGTCACATATAAGCACAAATGTTGCCCATCTAGCTCAGCTTTTTCGTAATTTTACATAAATTAATATATATATATATATATATATATATATTTCACAGATAAGGTCTTGTTTGATTTAATGTTACTTGATAACGATTTTATTAACAGAAGATTGTCGCCAACAATGTAATGATAATGTAGATTCCAATAAAGATATCAAATACACGCTAGACCTGTCAAAACAAGTCAAGCGAACTTGATAATTTTGGCGCGTCGTTTATGTGAGTCACTTACGCTTAGTTTTGCCTGCTTACTGACTTAGAAACATGCATGTTATAATTTACAGTGAATTAATCGTCTTCACTTATCGCATTAAAGTGTTAATTTTTGTTCGTACAGATTCTTTAAAATGTCGTGAAATTGTTAAAAACATATAAGTGTGAGGCCTGAATGGTCAAGTGGCTAGCACTCTGGCACTCGTTACCACAGGTTTCGGGTTCGAGTTCCGGCGGTGCCATGGATGTTTGTAGTGGTTCGGAATCCACTTTAAGCCGTAGGTCCTGGTCTCATATGACTGCAAGAGCGTCACGGAGCAAAAGTCAGACTTCTACCTATAGGTGCACCATCACAACAGAAGCTGCCCCTTTCCCTCCATCCATGAGTAGTTCACTCATGGGATGTCCGTCCCGCGCTGCAGGACATTGAGGATTAGTCACAACAACAACAGCTGTTATGTGTGTGATGAATTAAACAAGAAGAATCCTTGATGTCTCAAAAACGGAATATTAACTTGACAAAAAAAAAACATATGAATTTTATTTCGAGTGTCAAATCGGTGATCAGGACAAATCTTGGGCACCTCATGTTTGCTATGCATCTTGGTAACATCACTCAGTGATTGTCCCAGATATGGTTGGAACTGTTACAGAAACTCATAAAATAAAGTAGTGTAGTGTTGTCGCTGTTTATGCAGTTGGATTATAATTGGGTGTGGTTGAGACACAGGTCTGAGAATTAACATATTAGAATTTCTAACATATTATTTTTGGTTATATTGAATAATAAGTCTCACTCGTGGTTGAATGAGATCATGCGCTAGTCTAAGCCAGTTCAATTCCTGATGGTCAAATATATTGGTTTTGGTCTTAGGGTTGGAACTGTTACAGAAACTCATAAAAATAAAGTAGTGTAGTGTTGTCGTTGTTTATGCAGTTGGATTATAATTGGGCATGGTTTGAAAAGTTATGCGGTTTATTTTGGATAAAATGGTAGGATTCTGTTAGAATATCTCGCATAGCCAATTTTATCAGTGACTGAAGATGTGTTGATATATTTCTTATGTATATTTAGAAGTCATATTGAAAGCTAAAGTTTATTATTTTATTGGGATCAATGTAGTAGCATTAAAATAGTTCATTCATGGTTCATTCTGTCAACAAATGAGTAAAACTCATTGATACAGCTGAAAAACAAATCGTCCACTTAGATGAGAAAAAAAACCTATTGTAGAATGCAGGTTGGGCAAACTTATTGTAACTGGATATGGTTGGATTGAGATACTTGAGGCGCAGGTTGGAGACTCGTAGAAATCAATTGACACGCGCGCAAATACCACATACACGCAATTAAAACATACAACATATAAAGACATATAGGTCAACTGTCACATAGTGTTGGGTTGAATATATTTCCTCTCAGGATGAGAGATTACAAACTTGACGTTTTTAGCTGTACTTCCTCTAGGGTGAGAGTCTCTAGGCTTACTGACAATTTCTCCTGAAATCCACACGGGGTGCTTTTGCAGTGCGTAGGAGGATGCATGGTTACAGTAGTTTGAAAATGATGTTGTTCATGATCTAAATTAGTTAAAGTATTAGGCAGAATTGTTGGCGTTCCATGTTAAAGGATTAGTAACTCCCTGACAGGTGAATTAACATTTCTTCTTATCGATGAAGTGAAAAAAGACCTCCAACGCTTATTCTCAACAGAAGGCAATTTAATTTACTCAATTCCTTCTATTAGCTCACAATCTCCCTATATATATCTTGTTCAATTTTTCAATCGTTAATAAAATACTTTTTATTCATCCACTCAAGCTCAAATACATTTTTTTTTAACTTGTAGTGGATGACACTTGATGTTAATATATTTTTTTCAAATATTAATTCAGTAATTAAATTTAATTAATTAATTAATTTTTAGACTTAAGTTGCACATATCTACCAATAGATGGCACCAAATAAACTTAAAGAAATGAATGAAAATTATTTATAAAGAACTTTCTGCAATTGAGTGAAAAAAAAATAGGAATTGACTTTAAAAAATAAAATTTATATTACTTGTTTTACTGAAGTTGATTCATTACTGAGTGAATTAGGAGGTTTTCTATAGATTCCTCTAAACTCAGTCTAAAAGCCATGTTACTTCATATTGGAAATGAAAACATTCGATTCTTCTTGCTTATACAGCCCATATGGAAGGAACGTATGACAGCATGAAGATTTCGCTATAGAAGATACAATAAAAATATCGTTCTTGGAATATATACGGAAATTTGAAAGTTATAGCATATTTGTTAGATCTCCAACAATGATATATTAAATTTTGTTGTTTTCTATGATAGTGGGAGAACGAGATCGCAAAAATCATTTTTTCAAAAAGCAATAGCCCAAAAAATATGATACTTGAACAAGAAAAATATATATAACTTCTCAAACACTTGTAAATCCTGAAACTCTTGGATTAGTGAAAACTTTTTTGTTATGGCTAAAAGTTTTCCATGTATCCTATACTTAAAAAAGAACAATTCCCTAAGATCAATGAGGTAAAACAAAAAAGGGTCTCCAAATAGGGAGATTATAAAGTACCACAGTTTGACGAATAATATAAGTATATGGCTTATGTATAATATAAGTATAAAGTATATAGTTTGAAGAAAGTTTGAATAGGGTTGTAAATGCTGCAGGAAATCTTTTAAAATGTCGTAACAGAATTTCTTGTCAGTAGAGAAGCAGAGAACTATAAAGAAATCTTAGAGCTTGGAGGGACGAACACGATGAACGATTCCAACAATGTGTTTCAACAATGAATAAAATGCTGTTAGGAAAATGCAGTTCAAATATGCTTGCAAAAAATCAAAATTTTGGGTACTAAGTTTCTAAAACATACTATTTAAGATATTTCATATATATATGAAATGTCGTTGTTGTTTCTAATCCCACTTGGTAAACATCTAAACCAAGCTCACGAACCCGTATGGACTCATGGTTAAAGGGAAAGGGGCAGCTAAGAGCGTCACGAAGCCAAGTCAGACTTCAACCTACGGGTGCTCCATCACAACCCTTTCCCCCTGCCATGAGCCCGTATGGACTCACGGCAGGGGGAAAGGGTTGTGATGGAGCACCCGTAAGTTGAAGTCTGACTTGGCTTCGTGACGCTCTTACAGTCATTTGAGACCCGCACCTACGGCTTAAAGTGGATTACGAACCACTACAAACATCCATAGCACCAACAGGACTTGTACCCAAAACTTGGGGTACCAAGCACCAGAGCGCTAAACACTCGGATAAAAAGATTTAAAACAACCTCTATTTTTTTCCAACCTCCAGGAATATTTAAAACAATTTCCTATTTAATAATCGAAAAGTTAAATTTTATTAATCAGGGTTTTTTTTTTTTTTTTTAAATAATCGATCAAAATTATTATTAATTTAGATAAAAGTTATTAAATACTGATTTTTCAACTAAAACTTAAACTAATTAAAAAAGATTTATTTCATTCAATTTAAAGTCAAAACTAAATGCATGTGAAAAGATTCTTTATTTTTCAGTAACATCAAATTTGAATTGAACACAAAATTCTGAATTATAGGTTGAGTATGGGACGGTTTTGATGCAGCACATAGGAATGTCTAAGTGATGCAACTGTCCTTCTAAAATGCTCAAAAGAAATCTCAATGAATTTTTATGAAATAATTTAGGGTTAATCAAATTAAATAATACAACTGTTAATATTAAATAATACAATACAATAATACAACTGTTAATACTATATAACTCAATATAATAATGCAACTGTTAATACTATATAACCCAATATAATAATACAACTGTTAATACTATATAACCCAATATAATAATACAACTGTTAATACTATATAACACAATATAATAATACAACTGTTAATACTATATAACACAATATAATAATACAACTGTTAATACTATATAACACAATATAATAATACAACTGTTAATACTATATAACACAATATAATAATACAACTGTTAATACTATATAACACTATATAATAATACAACTGTTAATACTATATAACACAATATAATAATACAACTGTTAATACTATATAACACAATATAATAATACAACTGTTAATACTATATAACACAATATAATAATACAACTGTTAATACTATATAACCCAATATAATAATACAACTGTTAATACTATATAACTCAATATAAAAATACAACTGTTAATACTATATAACCCAATATAATAATACAACTGTTAATACTATATAACACAACACAATAATACAACTGTTAATATTAGGTAATACAATACAAGAATGCGTCTGTTAATATTAAGTAATACAATACAATAATACAACTATTAATACTACATAATACAACTAAAATAATAGATAAGTAATTATTTTTTAAAATATATAATTACAGGGAATCCAAGATTAATTATTTCAAATGGAAAGTCATAATTGAGAACCAGGATTTATATCTTATTGTTACCTGAATAAACCTATGAATGTAATAGATTTCAAAGCTCTTCTTAATAGAAATCAGCAGCATTCACTCAGCATGAGATCTGCAGATGTTTCCACATTAACAAACCTAAATGGAGGCACTCACTGTGGATACGCATGTCCTGCTCTACTTTTACCACATTCATGTCTCAGTGAGACATGGATAATCAGATGCAAATTATTCCGGCGAAGAACAGACGGAGGATTTTAGAGGGCATTATTTTTCAAAGTCAGAACTTAATAAGCACCGTCTCTCTGGAAACTTATGTTAATGACTTCAAAATCTCGTACTGTAATTCCACTGTACTAGAATTCAATGTCCTCTCGTGTAATGAAAACTTGCAAATGTTGGCATCTCCTTTGCAGAAAAAGATACTTCTTTTGAATTTTAATAATACCCAGATATTATGTGAACATGTGGATATTTCTATATTCTTAACATACTTACTCAATAATGAAATATATTTTAGCTGAATGTCAGATAAATTCTTCATTTGAATGTCAGTATTAAAAAGAAGAAAAATATTTTCATATGTAATTATCGAAAGAAGAATCCGGAAATATTGCTTATATGCAGAAATAATATTCTACAGAATAGAACTATTCTGCAGGATAATTATATACTTCTATTCTATAGAAGTATATTTTAAGAATATATTTCTATAGAATATATGTAGAACAAAATTTCAGATTGTAGATATCTGAAAATTTTATTCTACATATATTCTATATAAGGAAACTATATATTATATATTCTATATAAACTATATATTCTATATAGTATATACGACACTGTTAATACTATATAATACAATACAATAATACAATTGTTAGTAATATATGCTATAAAATAATGCAAAACTACAATTGTTAATATTAAATAATACCATACAATAATACAACTAAAATAATAGGTTAATTACTTTTAGAATAAATAATTATGACTGTAACAGGGAAACCAAGAATTAATTATTAAAAATAATGCAATACAATAATACAGCTGTTAATACTATATAATACAATATCATAATACAACTGTTAATATCAAATAATACAACTAAAGTGATAGATAAATAAATGTTTTTGGTATAAATGATTATGGTAGTAACAGTGAATCCAAGATTAATTACTTCAAATAGCAAGTCATAATTGAGAACCACTCCTTATATCGTATAGTTACCTGAATACACCGAAGAATGTAGAGATTTCAAAGCTCTTCTTAATAGAAACTCATATTCTCTCAGCATGTGATCTGCAGATTTTCCCAATTAACAAACCTAAAACAGAGGCACTCACTGTGGAAAATCATGTCCTGCTCTTCTTTTACCACATCCACGTCTCGGTGAGACCTGGATAATCAGATGCAAATTATTCCGGCGTGAACATGGGGTATTTTAGAGGACATTATTTCAAAGTCAGAACTTAATAAGCACCGTCTCTCTGGAAACTTATGTTAATGTCCTCGAATCTCGCACTGTAATTCCACTGCACTGAAGTTCAATGTCCTCTCGTGTAATCAAAACTTGCAAATGTTGGCATTTCCTTTGCAGAAAAAGATACTTCATTTGAATTTTAATAATACCCAGATATGGATGTGAGCATGTGGATAGTTCTCTATTTTTAGGAAACTTGCTTAATAATCAAAAAATATTTTAGCTGAATGTCCCATTCTTAATTTGAATATCATTAATAAAGAAGAAAAATATTCTCATACGCAATTATCAAATAAGAATCTAGAAATATCGTTTTTATATATTCTACAGAAAGAACTATTCTGCATTTTCTTCTATTCTATGGAGTATATTTTACAGAATATTTCTATACATATATTCAATTTTATAAATAATTTTTACATATACATTAATACTATATATTATATATTCTATATAAACTATATATTCTATATAGTATACTGTTAACACAATACAATACAATAATAAAGCCGTAATATATACTATAAAATAATGCAATACTACAATTGTTAATATTAAATAATACCATACAATAATACAACTAAAATAATAGGTTAATTACTTTTAGAATAAATAATTATTTTAGAATCCAAGAATTATTAAAAATAATGCAATACAATAATACAGCTGTTAATACTATATAACACAATATCATAATACAACTGTCAATATCAAATAATACAACTAAAGTGATAGATAAATAAATGTTTCTGGTATAAATAATTATGGTAGTAACAGTGAATCCAAGATTTATCAAATGAGCAAGTCATGAGCTTTATATCGTATTTTTACCTGAATACACCTAAATATAGCAGATTTCAAGCTCTTCTTAATAGAAACTCGTATTCTCTCAGCATGTGACTTTACAGATGTTTCCCCATTAACAAACCAAAACGGAGGCACTCACTGTGGAAAAGCATGTCCTGCTCTACTTTTACCACATCCATGTCTCAGTGAGACCTGGATAATCAGATGCAAATTATTCCGGCGGCAAACATGGGGTATTTTAGAGAACATTATTTCCAAAGTCAGAACTTAATAAGCACCGTCTCTCTGAAACTTATGTTAATGTCCTTGAATCTCGCACTGTAATTCCACTGCACTGAAATTCAATGTCCTCTCGTGTAATGAAAACTCGCAAATGTTGCTATCTCCTTTGCAGAAAAAGATACTTCATTTGAATTTTAATAATACCCAGATATGGATTTCGTGGATAGTTCTCTATTTTTAGGAAACTTATTTAATAATCAAAAATATTTTGCCTGAATGTCAGATACATTCTTAATTTGAATATCATTATTAAAAGAGAAAAATATTCTCATACGCAATTGCCAAATAAAATTTAGAAATATCGTTTATATACAGAAAAATATTCTACATTTCACAATATGGAAATTTTATTGTACATATATTCAATATAAATAATACAATACATTAATACAACTGTTAATACTATATAATACAATACACTAATACAGCTGTTAATACTATATAATACAATACAAAATTACAATAAAGTCGTTAATACTATATAACATTTACAATATATACAACTGTTATTATTAAATAATACGACAAAAGTAATAGATAAGTAATTATTTTTTAGAATAAATAATTATGATGGTAACAGTTAATCCCACGAACTAATTATTTCAAACGGAAAGTTACAATTGAGAGCCATGCTTTATGTCGTATTTTTTACCTGAATAAACCTAAAAATGCAGAATAGAAACTCGTATTCTCTCAGCATGTGATTTGCAGATGTTTCCCCATTAACAAACCAAAATAGTTGCACTCACTGTGGAAAGCATACCTGCTCTACTTTTGCCACATCCATGTCTCAGTGAGACCTGGATAATCAGATGCAAATTATTCCGGCGGCGAACAAGAGGTATTTTTGAGGACATTATTTCCAAAGTCAGAACATAATAAGCACCGTCTCTCTGGAAACTCATGTTAATGTCCTCGAATCTTGCACTGTAATTCCACTGCACTGAAATTCAATGTCCTCTCGTGTAATGAAAACTCACAAATGTTGCCATCTCCTTTGCAGAAAAGGATACTTCATTTGAATTTTAATAATACCAAGATGTGAGGTATGTGGATATTTGTATATTCTTAAGAAACTTACATAATAATAAAATATCTTTTAGCTTAATATCAGATAAGTTTGAATGTCAGTATTAAAAAAAGAGAAATATTTTCATATGCTTTTATTCTAGAAATATCGTTTATATGCAGAAAATATTCTCATATCTACAATTGGAAATTTTTTCTTCATATATTCTAAATAAGTAATACAATACACTAATATCGTTATTACTATATATACAAAAATAATGGTACTGGTTATTACTATATTACAATACACTAATACAGCTGCTAATACTAAATAATACAATACACTATTACAATTATTAATACTGTACAATACAATACACTAGTTAATACTATACAATACAATACACTAATACAACTGTTTACTATACAATACACTAATAAAACTGTTAATACAACACAATACACTAATAGCTGTTAATACTACATAATACAATACAGCTGTGATTCTATAAATACAATACACTAATACAGCTGTAATTACTATATAATACAATACACTAATACAGCTGTTAATACTATATAATAAATTACACTAATATAACTGTTAATACTATATAATACAATAATACAACTGTTAATATTAAATAATACAACAAAAGTAATAGATAAGTAATTATTTTTAGAACAAATAATTATTTTGGTAATAGTTAATCCACGAATTATTTATTTCAAATGAAAAGTCATAAATGAGAAGCCACGCTGTACATCGTATTTTTACCTAAATAAACCTAAAAATGCAGATTTCAAATCTCTTCTTAATAGAAAGTTCGTATTCTCTCAGCATGTGATTTGGAGATGTTTCCCCATTAACAAACCAAAATAGTTGCACTCACTGTTTGTAGCATGTCTTGCTCTACTTTTACCACATTCATGTCTCAGTGAGACCTGGATAATCAGATGCAAATTATTCTGCCAGCGAACAAAGGGTGTTTTAAAGGACATTATTTCCAATGTCAGAACTTAATAAGCACCGTCTCTCGGAAACTTATGTTAATGTCCTCGAATCTCGTACTGTAATTCCACTGCACTGAAATTCAATGTCCTCTCGTGTAATGAAAACTTGCAAATGTTGCCATCTCCTTTGCAGAAAAAGATACTTCATTTGAATTTTAATAATACCAAGATGGTGTGGACATGTGGATATTTCTATATTCTTAAGAAACTTACAAAAATGGATAGTATTTTAGCTGAATGTCAGATAAATCCTTCATTTCAATGTCAGTATTAAAAGAGGAAAATATTTTCATATGTCATTATCAAGAAGAATATATAAATATTGTTTATATGCAGAAATAATATTCTACAATATGGAAACGTTATTCTTCATATATTCTAAATAAATAATACAATACACTAATACTATATATTACAATACACTAATGCAACTGCTAATACTATATAACACTAATACAGCTGTTAATACTATATAATACAATACACGAATACAGTTGTTAATACTATGTAATACAATACATAAATACAACTACTAATATTATGTATTACAATACACTAAAACAACAGTTAATACTATATAATACAATACACTAATACAGCTATTAATACTATATAATACAATACACTAATAAAACTGTTAATACTATATAATACAATACAATAAAAATACAGCTGTTAATATTATATAATACAATACAATAATACAAATGTTAATACTCATAATACAATACAACTGTTAATATTATATAATACAATAAAACTGTTAATATTAAATAATACGACTAAAATAATAGATAAGTAATTACTTTTAGAATAAATAATTATGATTGTAACAGGAATACAAGAATTATTTATTTCAAATAGAAAAGTCATAATTGAGAACCACTCTTTATATCGTATTTTTACTTGAATAAACCTAAGAAATGTAGATTTCAAAGGCTCTTCTTAAGAGAAATCGCATTTTCTCATCATGTGATTCGCAGATGTTTCCCCATTAACAAACCAAAATGGAGGCACTCACTATGGAGTAGGCATGTCCTGCTCTACTTTTACCACATTCATGTCTCAGTGACACCTGGATAATCAGATGCAAATTATTCCGGCGGAGAACAAAGGTGTGTTTTAAGGACATTATTTCCAAAGTCAGAACTTAATAAGCACCGTCTCTCTGGAAACTTATGTTAATGTCCTCGAATCTCGCACTGTAATTCCACTGCGCTGAAATCCAATGTCCTCTCGTGTAATGAAAACTCGCAAATGTTGCCATCTCCTTCGCAGAAAAAGATACTTCATTTGAATTTTAATAATACCCAGATATGGATAGGAACGTGTGGATATTTCTGTATTCTCAAGAAATTTGCTTAATAATGAAATATATTTTAGCTAAATGTCAGATAAATTCTTCATTTGAATGTCATTATTAACAGAAGAAAAATATTTTCATATGTAATTGTCAAATAAGAATCCAGAAATATCGTTTATATGCAGAAATAATATCCTATTTGTCTAAAATCTAGAAATTGTATTCTCATACAATCTAGAAATATGATAAAAATTGAAGTGTATTGCAAAAACAGATATGTGCATGTGTCTTTATGTAGGAAATTAACAGTGATTGGCATGCGTTAATTACTCTTTCAATTTTTATTAATGTCATCAAAAGTCCGGATATACTTTATATGAAATCTTTATCTCAAAAACTTATTTTTAAAAAATGTTAAGATAGAAAAGTTTTAAAATTTAAAGCAAAATTTTTAGCACTTTATTTTTAAATGAGACGGATAAATTTACAGCAGTCGACGTAATAAAGTTCAAATAAAGTTTACAGGTACAATCGATATTGAAAATTTGAACCAATAGACTTCTGAAGAATGTACTTCAGCTTTTATATAAGAAACAGAACTGTTACAGAAAAAATAAGATGCGATCGATTATTTAATTTCATTAAATGAAAGTACAAGATACAGGATTTCATTTAATTGAAGTATCCAAAAATCAATGGAGACACTTTATATCTAGCAATTTATTTTAGGAACTAAATATATTAGCTAAATCCTAATTTGATAGATAATTTTTACCGTTACTTTATTATATGTTTTACTATTATTTATTCATGGTTTTTTTACTAGACAGAAAACTTAAATGATTTAATATAAATTCTGAACTAGTGGAATGATACAGAATATAATAATCGATTTATGGGCTAATAAATTTCAAATTGTCATTATTTTTGAATGTCGGGTCATCATTGAAGTCATTCACGATTATAACGGCAGATATGTAGCAAGCAAATCCAACATTAGATATTATAACAGGTGTTATTGTCAACATTTCATTAGTATATATAATCTATTAGGTTCGCACCTAAATATATAACTAATAATTACACTACGTCAACATTTCATTAGTATAATTTTGAACGAACACACAAGAAGTATAAATATATATATTATATATATATATATATATATATATATATATATTATATATATATATATATATATATTATATATTTTATATATATATATATATATATATAAATATATATATAATAAAACCATCTGCCGGAATGTAATTTCGTTTGACTGGGTGTCTGGGTGTTAGGTGCGAACCACCAGATACCTTACCTAGTGGGTGTTTGTTAACAATTCTAATAGTGAAATCTTGATGCAGTGTAACAACCTCGCCCCTTTATTCTCCCAAGTTAATGCTGGCTACATTTGGCTACATATTTGGCATTCAAAAATAATGACAATTTGAAAGCTATTAGGTTGTAACTCATATTTATAGTATTATGTATTATTCCCCTCAGTCAGAATTTTTTTAAATCACTTAAGCATTTTTGCATATATATACATATGTGTGTGTGTGTCTGTGTGTGTGTGTCTGTGTGTGTGCGTGTGTGTCGCTCGATTCATGGCCTACAGATATGCTCAACTACACGCAGTAGGCTCAAATTGGAGTAGATCAGATCAAATTTGTTAGAATAGTCTGTTGTTACGGTTTTCAGAAATAATAAGTTTCGTTGTCGATAGCGACAAAATGAATAAGAGTATCGAAAAAAAAAATCTATACAAATAAAAAATATGAGTAAAAAATCTATACAAATAAAAATATGAGTAAAAATCCACACAAATAAAAAATATGAGTAAAAATCTATACAAATAAAAATATGAGTAAAAAAGTCTATACAAATAAAAAAGTAAAAAAATACAAATAAAAATAAAAAATCTATACAAATAAAAATATGAGTAAACACTCTATACAAATAAAAATATGAATAAAGAAATCTATGCAAAATTTAATTATACATCTGCATTAGAATATTTAAATTTGTTTTATCATAACAAAAAAATCGTTGAAAATCCTTGAATCCAGTGCATTTATTTGCATTGCAATCTTGTGACAATCATAATTGCTGTAATAAATTGTATAACTTTAACTCTTCCTTAGCTTTCTTTCTAAAAGGATTTCTCCCCTCTTCTATTTCAAAGATACACCCAATATCAGCAATAATAAGAGGAAACTGCCAAATACAGTTTGAAGTGGTACTTTTATTTGACAGAGAGGAGTTAGTTTCTTTCGTGTAGAGTGTTATCTTACTTTTGAAATTCCTAGACAGTTTGACCTATTAAATAACAAGTAAGTATAAAGTGTCACTTGCACTTTTCTTTTCCCTTGTAGCATCTTGTGGTGTTTCTTGCACTTTTTATAACTATAAAAGATTATAAGTGTTCAAATGTTTCTTCAGAAATCTCTCTTTTCTGTTTTTTTTTTTTTTTTTTTTAATTTCTTATATATGTCTTAATAGGTGAATGTTGCTAATATCACACAGTTTAGATAGGATGGTAGGGCCATCAGGCCTCTCGGTTAAAAATACGATTCAGAAAATGTTATTCCTTCGAATACCATTTGATGGGAGTATCTGAATTTGGAGAAATATTTTAGAAATTATTATTTTCCTTTAAAAGTTTTTATATTTTAATTTTTTCATGAGTAATATTTTTTTTTTTCATTTTTACATGTAGTGAATTCTACGTTTATATATTTATTAAATGTTTGGATAAAAAGTTATTTAAAAAATTAAAAAAATAGGTACTAGTAAGTAAAAATTTGTGAAAAAAATATTGTTATTTTTAGATTGTTAAAACCGAACACTAGAAAAATTAAAAACAAACGACAGTAAGTAAAAATTTGTGAAAAAATATTGTTATTTTTAGATTTTTAAAACCGAACACTAGAAAAAATTAAAAACAAACAACAGTAAGTAAAAATTTGTGAAAAAATATTGTTATTTTTAGATTGTTAAAACCGAACACTAGAAAAAATTAAAAACAAGCAACAGTAAGTAAAAATTTGTGAAAAAATATTGTTATTTTTAGATTGTTAAAACCGAACACTAGAAAAAAAAATTAAAAACAAACACAGTAAGTAAAAATTTGTGAAAAAATATTGTTATTTTGGAATGTTAACTGAAAATCATTTCAGTATGTATAAACTAATAAATAGACTTTGATAAAAAATAATTCTTTAGATTTTATTTAAAAAATATATTTTCAGGATAAAGAAAACAATGTATTGAATCCATACTGTTAGAAGAAATAAATTAAAGTAGTGCACATATTTGCATAGTGAAAATAATGAACAATAGGCTCCTCATAGCATTAGATACACGCAATAACAACATTAGTTGCTCAGAGACTGTCATACTGAACTTTACTTCTCAGAATTGTAATATCTATGCAATAGTTAATCATGATTGTATTGGAAAGAATAAAACTCTTGCCAAATAAGTAAAAAAAAAAAAAAAATCAATTCATTATAATTATATGCTTGTTTAAGAAACCAATTGGTAATTTTTGCATTTAAATATAACAACTAATTATTTTTAATAATTTTGTATATTAAACGGAACATATTTGAAGGAAGTTTTATCCTTACACTTTTGTAAAGAAATAACTACATCTTCCTTTGTAAATTATCAAACTTGAGAGAAATATGGAGGGAAATATAGTTGAATATTTTTAGGACGAAATATCATTAGGACTAATGTGAGTTATGTAATTATTGGGTTGGTGCATAATTATCAGGCGTTCTTGAAAACTATTTATTATGAAAAAGGAAACATAAAAATTCAACAATAACTTTTTTTAAGTCACCATCTATTTCAATAACTGATTCCCATTTGTTTGGAAGACTGATCGATTCCACAGGCAAAGAATCACGGTTCTTGGAGGCAGTTCATGCTTTAACGTCCGCCACTAAGTTATAAAGATCATCATAAAAGTTTTCGAAATCATCCTAACTCGAACCTTCTTTCTTTTGAGGTTTTTGAAGAGAAGCTATGATTCATCCCCATTGGCCAAGATGCTTCAGAAACGGAACCCGCTCGTTTCGTTGAAGCAAATTGGTGAAAATTCGGACACGTTCAGCTTTATTGTTGTTGCTGAGTTCGTGGGGGATCCATGCGGCCAATTTCCATACCTTTCCAATCTTTTTGAGACGTCGAACGAGGGTGGAAAAGTCCAGATTGAACATTGAAGTTGTCGGCCAGCATTCGAATTGTCAAGCTTTCGTCCCCTTCCACGGCTGCCAAAAGTGCTTGGTCGTGGAAATCCGATATTCGACATTTTCCTAACTTATCTTACAAGCTAGTGTCGCCAAATTTGAAACGGGCAAACCATTCCCTGCATCGACTTTTGCTTATTGTACCCTGACCGAAAAGTTCGACACACATTTTTACAACCTAAAACTAGAAGGATATTTTCATTCATAAATTTATAAAACATTGTACATTTTATTAAAATGCAACACATCAAAAAAAACGCTTGATAATTATGCACCAACCCAATATTACTTACAGTTGAGTCCATATTATACAAACCACGTTTAATCTAATTTCCATTGTAACAGGATTACTAAACGAAAATGTATTGTAATGAAATTTTCTGGGATTCGTTTGGATTTATACTTGAATTTTACTTTGTAAATTTTTCAATAAAGAAAAACGTTTTATTTTTATTTATTTTTTAAAAAAACATAGTGTTTTATTTTATTATTAAACACCAGCAACAAAAAAAATAAAATAAAAATATTCTTCAATGGATTGATAATAAATTCTAAATCCGATAGCTATATAAATCCTATACCAGGAGAATAATACCATGTTCAAAAGCGATAATAAGCAATTATTTACAAGAAATTCCTTTAAAATATTATTAGACTGTATAATAAAATCTTGAAAAGTGATTACATAAAAACTTTCATTATAAAATGTACTTTTAAAAGGATATGGTTGGAAGATATTTCAAAAGTGTCATAATTTTTAATCTCATCAATTATAGAATTTTTGATACCGATACATTTTAAATGTATTATCTTCAAACGAAATTTTTGATTTCTATCAAAATTGAAATCGAGGAGATCCGATTTTATCATGATATCAATAAAAAAAAGCTGACTACAAAGCATATTATATAAAATATACGTTCTGCACTATTTCGATCTTGTAATATCTCGCTCATCGTCTCTAAAATATTCCAAGAACAAAGGAAAAAAAATACAAGTAAATGGAATTAAATTAATGCAATTTGGAGACCTTAAATGTTATCCTGAACAATTAATTTATGAAGACTATAAAAATGCAATAAAAGTCCATAATTTTAAGAAATAAAAACATTCCTCTAAAATTGTATTGTGATCTTGATAACACGACAGTTAAAATCATAAATTTTCATATTTACGAGCCAAATTCATTCCGAAAATAAGAATTATGTTCCATAACTTACTCATTTTACTTGTTATTTACAAAATTATTCGAGAAGTATTTCTGATAAAATATCAAAAAGAATATAGTTTGTGTTTTTCAACTTTGTTTATTTTACCGTCACAAATATGACCTTGTTTATTCAATGGTGAAGCTTAAATGAGTTTTGAGCCATATTTTTGTCGCTATTTAGTATTTATCAATGATACTTTTATTTAATTTTATTTTGCAAGAAATATTTTAATAGCAGACGACAAAAAAAAGAACAAATCATAAATTAATCTATCGTCTTCATAATAATTTTTTTTTCTTTCTAATGCAGCTGGCAAACAGAGACAGCTTGGTCTTTGGATGCCTTAAGGCAAGTGCTGCAGAGATGTACTCACTTTGCATTACCCAGGGGCGCGTGTAACTTGAAGATAAGCCACGGACGCGGAGTAACAATGCCCCCGCAACGCTCTACAATCCTATTAGGACCAGGACCTACTTTTCAAAGTGGATTCCGAACCACTACAAGCAACCATGGCTCCGCCGGGACTCGAACCCGAAACCTGTAGTACCGAGCTCCAGAACGCTATTCAGACCCTCGGCCATTCAGACCCTCGTCTTCATAATAAAGAAGCAAATAAAACAGGGGCAACCCTAATTTAACATCTTTCTAAAAATTTAAATGAAGTAGTATCAATTTCTAAACTTTTATTGGTATCATCTAATATTTTAGAGAAATTTATGATTTTATTCTGTATAATAACTAAAGCTTTATAACTAATCTTACTTTATTTAAGTTTGATCAATATTTTTGTCAGAATATATGATTCTTTTGAAAATCCATTTGCAAAACAACTCTAGATCTGATTTTTATTGTTCTTATTTCTGATATCTGTTCATATTTTTCTCTGTTCTGAGTCAGAATATTTATTTTTTGCTTCAAACACTTGCAGTTGCAAACTCATTAAAGAAATAAGTCATAAGTAATTCACTGGCTGTCGTAAGTGATGCAACTGTTATAGATTTAATCCTACCATTTTTAAAAAAAAGATGAAATTTAATTAAATGAAGTAGTCCTAGAAGAAATTTCAAGTATTTCTTTATTTGCCTCTACATATTTATTTCTTTTATAATTTATCTTGTAATTCATTGTTGAAGAAGATTTAAGAATAAGTATTCTTTTCCGAGAGATATTGATATTTTTGGAAAATATATATGTCTAATAAAAATATATGCCCATTGCGTTTTATTATACCAGAGCAGTGGCCTGGTGGAAGACGTGCAGGGTTTTCGAAATAAGGGGATCGAATTCGAAACTCGATAAGCAGTGATTAAATGAAAAATTCCGTGTCTATGTCAGGCATGGATTTGGTAAATCTAATTGCTGAAATGTCCTTCAGAGGAGCTCTGGGAAGTAGGGAAGCCATCAACCCAGATACTACTTTATGTGATGTTCATTTAAAATTGTAGTCTCAAAATATGGGCGCAGAGTAACAGATTTCCATGGCTTCTTCTGTTATGTATTTCATACCTGAAGAGAGGTGAATGATTTGATTCAAAGTGATCAGCCATGGAAAACAACATTGCTTACATTTAAATATTATAATTCTTCAATGTCAAGTGGAAAATGCTTTGAACTTCCAAACTGAAGAAGGTATTGTAGCATTTTCCAAAAGCGAAGAGATATAGTATTTTTGTTCCTTGGGGGAAAGGAATGTATATTCTTTAAAAGTACATAATAGCAACCTATCACTGAAATCTGACAGCAGATAATCAGTGACTATATTACTATTACATTATACATTACATGACTTATACTATGACATTATACTAGGTGCAATTAGTTCCTTGTGCTAATGAGAACAACCTGTCACTCAAATCTGACATCAGATAATCAGTATCATAGACAATGATATATCATGAAATTAACTATTGTCTGCTTAATAATTACATATGGAATGTGGACTATATCATTTGCTGTATCGTGATTAGCAATAATCCATGAGATGAGGAATTGTCCACTCAATGAGAAGTGAGGAAGCTGATCCCCCTCAACTCTTGATGGATTTTCGGCTGGATGGAAGGTTTTTGGGAGAAGGAGAGAGAGTGTTCTGCGACGAGACAACAAGAAGTGTTTTTTTCTTTTTTCTATGAAGTGGCTGAACAAGCCGGAGATTCTGCCTATTTACAAAGTGAACCTTTTTGTTGTTTCTTGTATCACGCTGTATGATAATTGAGGTCTTCCACAGAGCGGGAGCATTAACTAAGTCCTAGACTCGAGAACTCTGAAAATCTCCGATCTTGGAGTGAACTAAACTTGTGAATCAAATGTAAATCTTTAATTTTCATTTCTTTGTTAATAATATAATAACTTAGAGTAATCTGTATATTTATATAATGGTTGCAAATAAAAATTAAAGTGTTCCTATGAACCACTGAAGGGGCCCTCTTCTTGAAGCCTTGACAGGCAGAGGCGTTGGAAAGAAATTAACTGGAATATAATTAAACCTTGTAACATATAGTTTTAAAACGTTTTCTTAAGTGCCATTTTAATAACGCAGAAAGAGCAAATGATAAAGCAAAATTACACATAAAAAAATTCATCATCCTCAGCGGTAACGCCGTCTGCCTACTGGCAGATTTCAAGACATAAGATGTTTTTTCTTTTTACAGGTTATGGTTGTCAGTCTTACGCCCAACGCTATACAGTCACATAAGACTGGGACTTGCCGTATCAAGTGGATTTCGAATCATAACAAACTCCCATGGCACCGCTGGAACTCGAACACGAAATAACGGCACCGAGTGCTAGTCAGTCGGTCATCAGACACACATTATAAATCATAATAAATAGTAGTTCCAAAATAATTCAAGTATTTTTACATTTTTCCTGTTTATAGTTGAACTGAAATTTACATTCCCTAAATTAAGTTCCTGATTTCTAACCATTTCCTAATTTTATTTTAAAAATTAAGCCGAAAAAGCGAAAAATGATAAAAGTCTGAATTTACTTCTGCATTTATTGTTATTATCTCGAACAAGAATACATATTAAAAAGAATTTGCATCTCTCGTCAGTGACTTTTTCAATCTCATAACAAAATATTTACCTTTCATTTTATATATCAGTGAGAAATCAAAAAGAAAAAAAGGAAGTCTTTGTCTTTTGAATTATTTTCGTGTTGTAGATTCAATTAATTTTAAACAAATATTCACAAAAAAATTTATTATCTAAGGTTTAGCGTACCATATCTCTTTTCAAAATCGTTTCAATAATCCATCACAAAAAATAACTGAACCAATATTTTCTTCTAGCAAATAAAGGCACTTCCTTAAAATTATTTTTAAAGTTCCTTCGACGTAATTGATTGTGCAAAATGTGCCAGACATCTCCCGTGCAAATTGACTGATCGTTCTTAAATTCTGTCAACATTTCGAAAACTCAACTTTGTGAACAGAATCCGAATCATGTTTTCTTAACTACATTTTTTTAAAGTAAGAATTTCTTTAACCTTCCTTATCTATCGGAAAAGTTCCAACTGGAGTATAATTAAGACCGGCTACAAATAGTTCCAAGGACATTCTTTCAGGTGCCATCGCAACGTTAAAATGCCTATAAATATAAAAAGCGACCGTTTTTTTTTTTTTTTTTATTCCTGCTGAATTCCAATTTTATTGATTCTTTTTTCCTCCGATAAGTTTTTGGTTTTGTCCCACTTTCTGCATTATCGGAGTTCTTCTGACGAATAAAATCTTATCATTGATCCATTGTTGAAGTCGGAAAAGAAATTTTGCATCAAAGTTGGCAAAAAGTATTCCCGTGTCTTTTTTAAAGTCGCATGCGAAATATCTTAAGTGAATGTTTGAAGAAGTCTTGAGATAGAGATAAGTAGCGTTCTTTAACTAAAAAGGCGAGGTGGATGAAATAAAAGTGCTTCGCGGATAGCTACTTTTAAACATCTTCCCCGGGTATTACAGAATGTAAAAGAATGACAATTTTTTTTTATATTTTACAGTTCTCTTTATAATCGATTAATTCTCGATTTTTTTTTTTAACATCGATATAAATATGCTGAAAATTTGAAAGGAATATAACGGTTTGATTTTGGAAACAAGAGTTTTGATGGGCATTCTAACTATACGTATGCTAAAACTTTATAATTTTCTACTTTTGCTGTACATCTGTGGGTTTTGGGTCTCAATTATGTATATCACGAATTGCCCACAGACATGTGAAAAAATGGGGAAAACTGCCTTTTAGAAAGACGTTTAGGGGCAACTGTCCCGCATATGGCTGTAGTATGACAGAAAAACAGGAAACTCCCATCAATCAGCTTGATTATCGATGCAAGTCGCTTATTTATGTTGTCACCTTCATAATCTTGTCTCTAGCTTCCGAAAGCAGTGACTTCAACTGGACGCCTTGAATAGATATATTACTACTACACCACATCACTGTGAGTAGGGAAGATTTGCTCCGATACAGTTTGGGAAAGATGTGGGTGAGGGAAGTCTGGCTCTGTTCCGTGAGGCTCCTGCAGTCATATGAATTCAGCATTAAAGCTTAAAGTGGGTTCCGAAATATTACGAACATTCATGGTAACTCTGGGACTCGAACCTGAAATCTGTGGCCCGAGCGTCAGAGTGCTAGACACTCGGTCATTCATGCACTACGTAATAAATTGTAGTTCCAAAATAATTCCAGTTTTCTATATTTTTCCTGTTCAACTGAAATAATTCCAAAATAGATCAGTTTTTCTATATTTTTTTCTGTTCAATAATTTTCCTGTTTCCTGTTTAACTGAAATTTAAGGTATTACATTTTCATTTAAAATTTACATTTATATTCATTAAATGACGTTCCTGATTTCATACTTATATCCCTGCTTTTATTTTAAAATTAAGTGGAAAAAGCAGAAATGGATAAAAATCTGAATTTACTTCTGCTTTTATTTTTATTATCTTGAACAAGAATACACATTAAAAAGTATTTACATCTCTTGTCAGTGTCTTTTTCAATCTCGTAACAAAATATTTACCTTTCATTTTATATATAAGTGAGAAATCAAAAGAAAAGGAAGTCTTTGTCTTTTGAATAGTTTCCACGTTGTAGATTCAATTAATTTTAAACAAATATTCACAAAAAATTTATTATCTAAGGTTTAACGTACCGTATCACTTTCTAAAATTGTTTCAATAATCCATCACAGGAAAAAAATACTTGAACCAATATTTTCTTCTAGCAAATAAAAGGCACTTCCTTAAAATTATTTTTAAAGTCCCTTCGACGTAATTGATTGTGCAAAATGTGCCAGACATCTTTCGTGCAAATTGACTGATCGTTCTTAAATTCTGTCAGCATTTCGGAAAACTCAACTCTGTGAACAGAATCCGAATCATGTTTTCTTAACTACATTTTGCTTTAAAGTAAGAATTTCTTTAACCGTTCCTTATCTATCGAAAAAGTTCCAAACTGGAGTATAATTAAGACCAGGCTACAAATAGTTCAAGGGCATTCTTTCAGGTGCCATCGCAACGTTAAAATGTCTATAGATATAAAAAGCAACCGCCTTTTTTTTTTATTCGTCTGGAATTCCAATTTTATTGATTCTTCTTTTCCTCTCCGATACCTTTTGGTTTTGTCCCACTTTCTGCATTATCGGAGTTCTTCTGACGAATAAAATCTTATCATTGATCCATTGTTGAAGTCGGAAAAGAATTTTTGCATCAAAGTTGGCAAATTATTATCGTGTCTTTTTAAAGTCGGCTGCGAAATATCTTAAGTGAATGTTTGAAGAAGTCTTGAGATAGAGATAAGTGAGGTTCTTTAACTAAAAGGCTGGGTGGATGAAATAAAAAAGTGCTTCCCGGATAGTTACTTTTAAACATCTTCTCCAGGTATTAAAGAAAGTATAAAATAGTGACAATTTCTATTTCTATATTTTGCATTTCTCTCGTCGGCTTGAAATCGATATAAATATTTACAAATATTTGAAACTATTATAACTGTTTGATTAGCGAAGCAAGAGTTTTGATGGACATTCATAACTATACGTATGCTAAAACTTTCAAATTTTCTTCTTTTGCTGTACACCTGTGGGTTTGGGTCGAATTACGTAAATAAAGAATTATCCACCGACATTGAAAAAGGGAGGACTATGGCTTACACAAAGATTTTTAGAGATATAAAATGAAAGGTAAATATGAGATTGAAAAAGACAGAGATATAAAAATTCTTTTTCAATTCCTACTAGTAGTAAACACTTTCCTTATATATATCTTGTTCAAATTTTCAATCTTTAATAAAATACTTTTTATTCATCCACTCAAGTTCAAATATATATATATATATATAGTTCATGGGATAGGACTTCCTGTTTTTCTATCAGACTATATATATATATGCGGGACAATCACGCCTAAACGTCTTTTTAGAAGGCATTGTCATCTTTTTTCACACACGTCAGTTTATAATTTACTTAATTGGGACATAAATCCCAGATGTATAGCAAAAAACATTGTAAACTTTTTATCATACATATAGTTATGTTCAGCAAAACTGCTATACTAAATCAAACATTTTTATTTACTTCAAATTTTCGATATATATATAAATATATATATATATATATATATCTTAAAAGTAAGAAATGCAAAATATAAAGATAAAAATTATCACTATTTGTCAAGATGTTTCAGCGTAACTATCCGGGAAGCACTTTTAATTCATCCACCCCACCTTTTAGTTAAAGAATCTCACTTGTCTCTATCTCAAGACTTCTTCAAACATTCACTTAAGATATTTCGCAGCCGACTTAAAAAGACACGGAATACTTTTTTTCCAACTTTGATGCAAAATTTCTTTTCCGACTTCAACAATGGATCAATGATAAGATTTTATTCGTCAGAAGAACTCCGATAATGCAGAAAGTGGGACAAAACCGAAAGGTATCGGAGAGGAAAAAAAAAGAATCAATAAAACTGGAATTCTGCAGGAATATAAAAAAAAAGGCGGTCGCTTTTATATTTATAGACATTTTAACGTTACGATGGCAACTGAAAGAATGCCCTTGGAACTATTTGTAGCTCGTCTTAATTATACTCCATTGGAACTTTTTTCCGATAGATAAGGACGGTTAAAGAAATTCTTACTTTAAAGAAAAAATGTAGTTAAGAAAACATGATTCGGATTCTGTTCGGTGAGTTGAGTTTTCCGAAATGTTGACAGAATTTAAAAACGATCAGTCAATTTGCATGTAAGATGTCTGGTACATTTTGCACAATCAATTACATCGAAGGGACTTTAAAAATTTTAAGGAAGTGCCTTTATTTGCTGGAAGAAAATATTGGTTCAGGTATTTTTTTGTGATGGATTATTGAAACAAGTTTGAAACGAGATATGGTGCTTTAAACCTTAGATAATAAATTTTTTGTGAATATTTGTTTAAAATTAATTGAATCTACAACGCGAAAATAATTAAAAAAAGACCAGGACATGCTTTTTTCTTTTGATTTCTCACTGATACATAAAATGAAAGGTAAATATTTTGTTACGAGATCTGACGAGACTCTGACAAGAGATATAAAGTCTATTTAATATATATTCTTAAACAAAATAATAATAAATGTAGAAGTAAATTGAGATTTTTATCAATTTTCGATTTTTCAACTTAATTTTAAAATAAAATCAGGGAAACAAATATGAAATGATGAACGTACATTTAAGGAATGTAAATTTCAGGAAAAATGTAAAAAAATTGAAATTATTTTAGAACTACAAGTTATTATGTAACTTTGCTTTATCATTTGCTGCTTCAACGTTATTAAAATGGCACCTAAAAGAATGTCTCAAAACTATTTGTTACAAGGTTTAATTATACTGAATGAGTTTCTGTTCAATAGGTAACATCATAAACAATCTCCATAAACAATTTAGGTGACTTGATGGTGCCCGTAACATGCGCCTCGTGTAGAAAGTTACATATATATTTGTCGTTACGGGGCCTGAATGGTCGAGTGGCTAGCGCTCGGTACCACAGGTTTCGGGTTCGAGTTCCGGTGGGGCCCTGGATGATTGTAGGGGTTGGGAATTCACTTTAAACCGTAGGTGCCGGTCTAATATAATCTTACTGCGTTTCCGGGGCATTGTTACTCCACGTCCTTGGCTTATCTTCAAGTTACACGAGCCCCCTGTGTAAAGTAATGTGAGTAACGTCTGTGAAGCGCTTGCCTTTAAGGCATCCAAGACAGCTGTCTAAGTGTTTGCCAACTGCATTAGAAAAAAAAATCTTTATCGTTATTTAGAATTTATGTGGGCGCTGTGAACTTAATAATAGGACCTAACATTAATCCCCAAAAAAATTCATAAGAACACATTTTATTCTTTCTGTAAATAGCCGTCTGTATACCGGCAGATTTCGAGACATGAGTTGTTTTCATTTTACAAGGTAGAGTTGCCAGCCCTAGGCCAAACAATCATATTAGACCAGAATCTGTGGTATAAAGTGGATATCGAACTACTACAAACATTCATGTCACCGCCGGGACTCGAACTTGAAACATGTAGCACCGAACTCCAGAGAAGAAAAACATGATTCGGATTCTGTTCGGTGAGTAGAGTTTTCGAAATGTTGACAGACTTTAAGAACGATCAGTCAATTTCCATGGAAGCTGTCTGTCCCATTTTGCACAATCAATTACATTGAAAAATAATTTTAAGGAAATGCCTTTATTTGCTAGAAGAAAATTTTGGTTCAGTTATTTTTGTTTTGTGACAGATTATTGAAACAATTTTGAAAAAAAGAGATATGATACGTTAAACCTTAGATAATAAATTTTTTGTGAATATTTGTTCAAAATTACTTGAATTACAAATCGAAAATAATTCAAAAGTAAAGGATTTCCTTTTTCTTTTTGATTTCTCACTGATATATAAAATGAACGGTAAATATTTTGTTATGAGATTGAAAAAGACAGTGTCGAAGATGATGAATTGTGATCATTTTATACATTCTGTAATACCGAGGAAGATGTTTAAAAGTAACTATCTGGGAAGCACTTTTATTTCATCCATTCCACCTTTTAGTTAGAGAACCCTACTTATCTCTATCTCAAGACTTCTTCATACATTCACTTAAGATATTTCGCAGCCGACTTTAAAAAAAGACACGGGAATACTTTTCGTCAACTTTGATGCAAAAATTTCTTTTCCGACTTCAACAATGGATCAATGATAAGATTTTATTCGTCAGAAGAACTCCGATAATGCAGAAAGTGGGACAAAACCAAAAGGTATCGGAGAGAAAAAAGAAGAATCAATAAAATTGGAATTCCAGACGAATAAAAAAAAAGGCGGTCGCTTTTTATATTTATAAACATTTAACGTTACGATGGCACCTGAAAGAATGCTCTTGGAACTATTCGTAGCCTGGTCTTAATTATACTCCATTGGAACTTTTTCCGATAGATGAGGACGGTTAAAGAAATTCTTACTTTAAAGAAAAAAAATGTAGTTAAGAAAACATGATTCGTATTCTGTTCGGTGAGTTGAGTTTTCCGAAATGTTGACAGAATTTAAGAACGATCAGCCAATTTGCATAGAAGATGTCTGGCGCATTTTGCACAATCAATTACGTCGAAGGGACTTTAAAAATAATTTTAAGGAAGTGCCTTCCTTTGCTAGAAGAAAATATTGGTTCAGTTATTTTTTTTTTTGTGACAGATTATTGAAACAATTTTGAAAAGAGATATGGTACGTTAAACCTTAGATAATAAATTTTTTGTGAATATTTGTTTAAAATTAATTGAACCTACAACGTGAAAATAATTCAAAAGACAAGGACATGCTTTTTTTCTTTTGATTTCTCACTGATATATAAAATGAAAGGTAAATATTTTGTTACGAGATTGAAAAGACACTGACAAGAGATATAAATTCTTTTTAATATGTATTCTTAAACAAAATAATAATAAAATGTAAAATTAAATTGAGATTTTTATCAATTTTCGATTTTTCAAGTTAATTTTAAAATAAAATCAATGAAATAAATATGAAATGATGAACTTCATTTAAGGAATGTAAATTTCAGGAAAATGTTAAAAAATTGAAATTATTTTAGAACTACAAGTTATTATGTGTAACTTTGCTTTATCATTTGCTCCTTCAACGTTATTAAAATGGCACCTAAAAGAATGTCTCAAAACTATTTGTTACAAGGTTTAATTATACTCGAATGAGTTTCTGTTCAATAGGTAACATCATAAACAATCTCCATAAACAATTTAGGCGACTTGATGGTGCTAGTAACATGCGCCTCGTATAGAAAGTTACATATATCTTTGTCGTTACGAATTTATTTGGGCCTGAATGGTAATAATGGCTAGCGCTCGGTAGCACAAAAGGTTTCGGGTTCGAGTTCCGGTGGGGCCATGGATGATTGTATACTGGGGTTGGGAATGTTTTCACTTTAAACCGTAGGTGCAAGTCTAATATAATCGTACCGCGTTGCCGGGGCATTGTTACTCCACAAACATTCCTTGGCTTATCTTCAAAGTAGCACGAGCGCCCCCTGTTGTAAAGTAATGTGAGTAACGTCTGTCAATTTGCACGGGATTTGCCTTAAGGCATCCAAGTCAGGGACTTTCTAATTTTGAAGTGCATTAGAAAAAAATATTTATCGTTATTAAGAATTTATGTGGGCGCTGTGAACTTAATAATAGGACCTAACAATAATCCCCAAAAATTCATAAAAACACTAACTTTTATTCTTTTCTGTAAATAGCCGTCTGTATACCGGCAGATTTCGAGACATGATTTAAAGTTTTCATTTTACAGGGTAGAGTTGCCAGCCCTAGGCCAAACAATCATATTAGACCAGAATCCTTTTTTTGGTATAAAACAAAAGTGGATATCGAACTACTAAAACAAACATTCATGTCACCGCCGGGACTCGAACTTGAAACATGTAAGCACCGAACTCCAGAGAAGAAAACATGATTCGGATTCTATTCGGGGAGTAGATTTTTCTGAAATGTTGACAGACTTTAAGAACGATCAGTCAATTTCCATGGAAGCTGTCTAAGGCCCATTTTGCACAATCAATTACGTTCAAAAATAATTTTAAGGAAATGCCTTTATTTGCTAGAAGAAAATATTGGTTCAGTTATTTTTGTTTTGTGATAGATTATTGAAACAATTTTGACAAAAGAGATATGATACGTTAAACCTTAGATAATAAATTTTTGGTGAATATTTGTTTAAAATTACTTGAATCTACAACGTGAAAATAATTCAAAAGTAAAAGATTTCATACGTATTTTCTTTTGATTTCTCACTGATATATAAAATGAACGGTAAATATTTTGTTATGAGATTGAAAAAGACAGTGTAAAAAAGATGATGAAAAATTGTGATCATTTTATACATTCTGTAATACGCGAGGAAAATGTTTAAAAGTAACTATCTAAGAAGCACTTTTATTTCATCCACTCCTTCTTTTAGTTAGAGAACCTCACTTAACTTAGCTCAAGACTTCTTCAAACATTCACTTAAATATTTCGCAGCCGACTTTAAAAAAAAAGACACGGGAATATTTTTGCCAACTTTGATGTAAAAAATTTCTTTTCCGACTTCAACAATGGATCAATGATAAGATTTTATTCGTCAGAAGAACTCCGATAATGCAGAAAGTGGGACAAAACCGAAAAAGGTATCGGAGAGAAAAAGAATCAATAAAATTGGAATTCCAAGGAATATAAAAAAGGCGGTCGCTTTGTATATTTATAGACATTTTAACGTTGCGATGGCACCAGAAAGAATGCCCTTGGAACTATTTGTAGCCGGTCTTAATTATACTCCAGTTGGAACTTTTTCCAATAGATAAGGAAGGGTTAAAGAAATTTTTACTTTAAAGCAAAAAATGTAGTTAAGAAAACATGATTCGGTTTCTGCTCACTGAATTGAGTTTTCCGAAATGTTGACAGAATTTAAGAGCGATCAGTCAATTTGCATGTAGGATGTCTGGCACATTTTCACAATCAATTACGTCGAAGGGACTTTAAAAATAATTTTAAGGAAGTGCCTTTATTTGCTAGAAGAAAATATTGGTTCAGTTTTTTTTTTCTGTGATGGATTATTGAAACAATTTTGAAAATAGATATGGTACATTAAACCTTAGATAATAAATTTTTTTGTGAATATTTGTTTAAAATTAATTGAATCTACAAAGCGGAAATAATTTAAAAGACAAAGACTTCCTTTTCTTTTGATTTCTCACTGATATAAAAAATGAAAGGTAAATATTTTGTTATGAGATTGAAAAAGTCGCTGTCGAGTGATATAAATTCTTTTTAATATGTATTCTTGTTCAGGAAAATTATAATTAATAAAAATAGAAGTAAATTTAGATTTTTATTGATTTCCTTTTTTTTTCAACTTTATTTTAAAATAAAATTAGGGAAATAAAATATGAAATCGAGGAACGTTAATGTAAATTTTAAATGAAAATGTAATAGAGTAAATGAACAGGAAAAATATAGAAAACTTGGAATTATTTTGGATGCTCAGCACCAGATTTCAGTTTCGAGTCCCGGAAGATGCCATGAATATTCGTAGTTGTTCGGAACCAATTTAAGCCATTAATACCGGTTTCATATGACTGTAATAGCGTCCGGAGTCCAGTCAGACTTCCTCACCCACATCTTTCCCAAACTGTATTGGGGCAACTCAACTCTACTCACAGGGATGTGGTGTAGTATATCTGATAAGGTATATAGTATAGTATATCTAGTAGTATATCTAGACAAGGCGTCCGATGCAGTGACCGCTTTCAGAAACAAGATTATGATTGGGACAGCAGAAATAAGTATCTTGCATCGATAATCACGCTGATTGATGGGAGTTCCTTTTTTCTGTCATACGACATGCATATATTGGACAGTCGCCACCAAAGTCTTTCTGGAAGACATTGCCTTACTTTTTCATATGTCGGGGGACAATTCCCTGATATAAGTATTAAGACACAAAAATCACTGATGTGCAGCAAAATATGAAAATTGTAAACTTGTAACATACGTATAGTTATAAATAAATGTTCGTCAAAATTTTACTTCACTAAATCGAACAGTTATAATAGTATAAAATTTTCAACATATCCATATCGATTCCATCCCGAAAAGAGAAATGCAAAATATGAAGATAAAAATTGTCACTATTTTATACACTCTGCAATACCCGGTAAGATGTTTAAAAGTAACTATCCGGGAAGCACTTTTATTTCATCCCACCCCGCCTTTTAGTTAAAGAACCCTACTTATCTCTATCTCAAGACTTCTTCAAACATTCACTTAAGATATTTCGCAGCCGACTTTAAAAAGACACGGGAATACTTTTTGCCAACTTTGATGCAAAATTTCTTTTCCGACTTCAACAATGGATCAATGATAAGATTTTATTCGTCAGAAGAACTCCGATAATGCAGAAAGTGAGACAAAACCAAAAGGTATCGGAGAGGAAAAAAAGAATCAATAAAATTGGAATTCTACATAGGAATAAAAAAAGGGTCGCTTTTTATATTTATAGACATTTTAACGTTGCGATGGCACCTGAAAGAATGCCCTTGGAACTATTTGTAGCCGGTCTTAATTATACTCCAGTTGGAACTTTTTCCGATAGATAAGGACGGTTAAAGAAATTCTTACTTTAAAGAAAAAAATGTAGTTAAGAAAACATGATTTGGATTCTGTTCACTGAGTTGAGTTTTCGAAATGTTGACAGAATTTAAGAACGATCAGTCAATTTGCACGAAAGATGTCTGGCACATTTTGCACAATCAATTACGTCGAAGGGACTTTAAAAATAATTTTAAGGAAGTGCCTTTATTTGCTAGAAGAAAATATTGGTTCAGTTATTTTTTGTGATGGATTATTGAAACAATTTTGAAAAGAGATATGGTGCTTTAAACCTTAGATAATAATTTTTTTTGTGAATATATGTTTAAAATTAATTGAATCTACAACGTGGAAACAGTTCAAAAGACAAAGGCTTCCCTTTTCTTTTTGATTTCGCACTGATATATAATATAATGAAAGGTAAATATTTTGTTATGAGATTGAAAAAGATACTGTCAAGAGATGTAAATTCTTTTTAATATATATTATTACTCAAAGAAACAATAATAAAAGCAGAATTAAATTGAGATTTTTTCCAATTTCACTTTTTCAAGTTAATTTTAAAATAAAATTATGGAAATAAGTGTAGAAATCAGGAATTTCATTTAAGGAATGTAATTTTCAGGAAAATGTTAAAAAATTGAAATTATTTTAGAACTGCAATTTATTATGTGTAACTTTGCTTTATCATTTGCTACTTCAACGTTATAACAAGAGCACCTAAAAGTATGTCTTAAAACTATTTGTTGCAAGGTTTAATTATACTCTAATGAGTTTCTGTTCAATAGGTAAGAACATAAACAATCTCCATAAACAATTAATATGATTTATTGGTGCTAGTAACATGCGCCTCGTATAGAAATTTACATACATCTTTATCGTTATTAAGAATTTATTTGGAAGCTATGAATCTAATAATAGGACCTTAAAAAAATTCAAAAAGCTTTTAAAAACAAAAACTTTTATTCTTTTGCTTCTTCATTGGAGCAACAGCCCCATGGTGGGCCAAGCCCGTCTGTATACTGGCAGATTTCGAGACATGAGATGTTTTCATTTTACGGGGTAGGATTGCCAGCCCTAGGCCAAACAATCATATTAGGCCAGTACCTGCGGTTTGAAGTGGATATCGAACTACTACAAACATTCATGGTACCACCAGGACTCGAACCTTATAAATGTAGCACCGAGCGCCAGAGAAGAAAACATGATTCGGATTCTGTTCGGTGAGTTGAGTTTTCGAAATGTTGACAGAATTTAAGAACGATCAGTCAATTTGCACGGGAGATGTCTGGCACATTTGCACAATCAATTACGTCGAAGGGACTTTAAAAATAATTTTAAGGAAGTGCCTTTATTTGCTAGAAGAAAATATTGGTTCATGTATTTTTTTTTTTTGTGATGGATTATTGAAACAATTTTGAAAAAGATATGGTACGTTAAACCTTAGATAATAATTTTTTGTGAATATTTGTTTAAAATTAATTGAATCTATAACGCGAAAATAATTCAAAAGACAAAGACTTCCCTTTTCTTTTCATTTCTCACATATATATAAAAAAGGAAAGGTAAATATTTTGTTATGAGATTGAAAAAGACTGTCTAAAGATATCAATTCTTTTTAATACGTATTCTAGTTCAGGAAAATAATAATAAAAGTAGAAGTAAATTTAGATTTTTATTGATTTCCTTTTTTTCAACTTCATTTTAAAACAAAATTAGGAAATAAATATAAAATATAAAATCAAGGAACTTCATTTTAGCAATGTAAATGTAAATTTTAAATTAAAATGTAATGGTGTAAATTTCAGTTGAACGGGAGACAGGAAAAATGTTGAACAGGAAAATTATTATTGGAATTATTTTGGAATTTATTTTGGACGCTCGGAGCACCAGATTTCAGGTTCGAGTGCAGGAAGTGCCATGGATATTACTAGTGGTTTGTAATCCATTTAAAGTCGTAAGTCCCGGTCTCATATGACTATAACAGCGCCACGGAGCCCAGTCAGAATTCTCCCACCCGCATCATTTCCAATCTGTATTGGGGCCACTCAGCTCTAAGCCCAATGATGTGGTGTGGTATAGAAGTAATATATCTATTCATAGCGTCAGTTGCAGTCTCTGCTTTCAGAAACGAGGAGACAAGATCGTGGTTGTGACAGCACAAATGAATGTCTTACATCGATAATCACGCTAATTGATAAGAACTCCCATGCTACATATACCCTTTTTTTCTCCCACACTACATGCATATGGGGGACATTAGCCCCTAAAAGTCTTTCTGTAAAGCATAGTCCTCCTTTTTCCACATGTCGGAAGGCAATTCCGTGGTCGGTGGGCAATTCAGATTCAAAACCCACTGATGTACAGCAAAAGAAAAGAAAATTTTAGCATACGTATAGTTAAAAATGCCCATCAAAACTCTTGCTTCACTAAATCAAACAGTTATATATCAAATTTTCAACATATCCATATCGATACCAACCCAAAAAGAGAACTGTAAAATATAAAGTGAAAAATTGTCAGTATTTTATACATTATATAATATCCGGTGAAGATTTTTAAAAGTAACTATCCGGTAAGCACTTTTATTTCATCCACCCCACCTTTTAGTTAAAGAACCTCACTTATCTCTATCTCAAGACTTCTTCAAACATTCACTTAAGATATTTCGCAGCCGACTCTAAAAAAGACACGGGAATACTTTTTGCCAACTTTGATGCAAAATTTCTTTTCCGACTTCAACAATGGATCAATGATAAGATTTTATTCCTTCAGAAGACTCCGATAATGCAGAAAGTGGGACAAAACCAAAAGCTATCGGAGAGGAAAAAAGAATCAATAAAATTGGAATTCCACAGGAATAAAAAAAAAAGGAGGTCGCTTTTTATATTTATAGACATTTTAACGTTGCGATGGCACCTGAAAGAATGCCCTTGGAACTATTTGTAGCCGGTCTTAATTATACTACATTGGAACTTTTTCCGATAGATAAGGAACGGTTAAAGAAATTCTTACTTTAAAGAAAAAAATGTAGTTAAGAAAACATGATTCAGATTCTGTTCACTGAGTAGAGTTTTCCGAAATGTTGACAGAATTTAAGAACGATCAGTCAATTTGCACGGGAGATGTCTGGCACATTTTGCACAATCAATTACGTCGAAGGGACTTCAAAAAAATAATTTTAAGGAAATGCCTTTATTTGCTAGAAGAAAATATTGGTTCAGTTATTTTTTGTGATGGATTATTGAAAGTATTTTGAAAAGAGATATGGTGCGTTAAACCTTAGATAATAAATTTTTGTGAATATTTGTTTTAAAATTAATTGAATCTACAAGGCGAAAATAATTCAAAAGACAAAGACTTTTTTTCTTTGGATTTCTCACTGATATATAAAAGGAAAGGTAAATATTTTGTTATGAGATTGAAAAAGTCACTGTCGAGAGATGTAAATTCTTTTAATATGTATTCTTCTGCATGATACTAAGAATTAAAGTAGAAGTAAAATCAGATTTTAATCAATTTCCGCTTTTTCAACTTAATTTTTAAAATAAAATTAGTGAATGAAATCTTGAAATTCATTTAAGGAATGTTAATTTCAGTTCAACTGTAAACAGGAAAAATATAGAAAAAACTGGAATTATTTTGGAACTGCAATTTATTATATGTAACTTTGCTTCATAATTTGCTTTTTCAACGTTATTAAAATGGCACCTAAAAGATTGTCTTAAAAACTATTTGTTACAAGGCTTAAAACATCTACAAACATTCATGGCGACGCCATGAATGTTTGTAAATGTTTGGACGCAAACCCGACACCGAGCGCTACACACTCGCCCATCAGGGCCCTTTTATTCTTTAGTTTAAAAAGTCACAAATTCTGTGTTCCTTCATCTTCAAAAATCTAATTGCCATGAAAAGATCTTTTCAGATTCATATCCTTGCACAAGTATTCCACAAAGCAAATTAAGGCTAAGGACGGCTTAAGGCTAAATAAGCTGATTAGACGGGGAACTACAGTTTAACTTGGATTCCGAACCACTCGCAAACATCCATGCCACCGCCAAGATTCGAACCTGAAGCTTATGGTACAAATGGGCAGTGCGCTAGCCAATTTACCATCAGGCAGCAAATCATTTAAGAGAATGAATAATCGGGTTGTTGAAATATACTATCATCCCATGGTGATTTTTAAACTGGTTAGTTAATCCAATGGTGCTCTATTTTATTACTGATTTAGCTTGTGATAGCGTGTTAGTTCATTGTCGTCATTGAAGCTCTAGCAACCAAGTAAAGTCAAAAAACAGATGACAATTAGAAAACTTAAGTCCAGTTTATAGGGAGGATTAAAAAGTGTTATTGCTTTCCCTGTCGTGCTCATTTTTCACTTTTCATTAAGTTGTCACATGCGTGTTCGTACCATTTAAATACTCACAATATGTATTGCTCTATACCTCACAAATTTTCATTCCAACTGTTAAAAATATTCCAGGCATTCAAGAATCAAATCACAAACCACACTTCACATGTGGGCAAAGAACTAAACTTCCGCTGTTTAAATACGGTTTTCCTGTTTCGTTTTTTTTTTACAGCTGTATATTTTGTGGCCATTTTTATGTTATGTAAATGAACACAGTTCATTGTATTTCTAAAGTTGATTCTGTCTCATAAAGATATGATGAATTATGTAGATAACCGTATAAGGAATACCCTGCATTGAATATCTGATAAAAACATGAAATAAAATCGTAAAATGTATTGGTAGTTCTGGACCTATAAATTAAATTTTATTTGAAAATCTGTGATGTATTTAATATTTTTTCTCTTTTGTTTCTCTTATGTTTCACTCATGCATGACACGAACAGCCCATCGATAAATGATAAGGACAGAAAATTTAGGGTTAACTGTCTCACACTTGTATGAGATATGGAAGAAAACTCAGAAAACTTCAATCAGACGAGGTGACTATCGATACAGGACGCTTTACACAAATTGTCCCAAATGCCATAGGCTCCTTCTTTCTGAAGCAGCCTGTTGGCCAATTGGCTAGAGCTGTAGCCTTTGGTACCACAGGCTTCAAGTTCAAATCCTGGCGGTGGCATGGATGTTTGTGAGTGTTTGAAATCCACGTTAAGCTGTAGGTCCCGGTCTAATTAGCCCAAAGTGTGCAAAAAAATTACAATAGAACGACAAACCAGACCTTGTTTCTGAAAGCAATGATGATTGTAAGGGATGATTCTAACCTGAGCCCTTTTGAGCATAGGGTGATGCAATTTAACATTGGGCCAAGTCGGGCTATATTATATACATTATATATATGTATTAAATATGTATATTTATAACAATATATTATTTCTTAAATTCGATTTTGTTTCGGGCAGAGAGTACGAATCAAATATCCTCAAACGGAAATTCCTGCAACAAATAATCAATAAAAGCATAAAATATTAGATACAAACATCTAATGTCTATACATTAAATTTTATTTGAAAAACGTATAACAACATCGTTTGTTGGTATAACGTATTGGTCAATGTTGGTATAACGTATTTGATAAATTAATTGTTGGAATGAAATCTTATCATAAATAAAATTTATAATTTTCATATTTTATCAAAAATCCAGTAGATCCAATACACTTTATAAATTTATAGTGATTAAAATTTTCCTTTGGATAATCATTTTTATATCCCAAAAACTCCAAGAAGAAAGATTTTAACAAGATCGACTTTCAGCAATTTTTTTTTTAAAACAAGCTTTAAATTGTAGTGATAGCTGCAATTCTCATTGATTATTATCAAACTAACAGTTCTAACTCATAAATTGGCAGGTCAGAATGAGAAATCGGTCTTTTAAGATATCTGAAAATGCATGGTTCCAGAAAATGTCTGGCTTTGCCAATAAAGGGAAGTTTCAAACAAAGCTTTAAATGGTTATTACTTGTAATTACATGGTATATTTAAAATTTTTGTTCAGAAAATTCCAATTAAGATGCATCAATAATCATTGTAAATGTCGAAATTCATAATAATAAATTACATGATATTGGTCCCTCGGGGGAGCCTGTAACCCCCTAGAGGGTGCGTCCCCAGGTGGCGGATCGGGGGGGATGCCTCCATCGGTCTCCGATGGGTGGTAGAAGGGAAATAAAAATACCTCCCGCGGACCAACAGATAGAAGTCCAACCTTCCGAGGACCTGGCAACCTTTTTCCATAGATTGTGATATATCGCCATTGCTAGCGGCAGCTATCGTGAAGACTTTTGACTTGATCTAACTTTGATAATTATATTTTAAATCCATGGACACGATAAAAACAACAACAACATGATATTGGTCAGTTGATCTTTCACTGTATTTTAGGGATTTTTAAGCAATTTGTCATTGTAGCTATTTTTATTTCACTTTCTGAAATACGTTTCCTTTGACAGGTTAGATCAGAAATGTATCTGATAATGTGTGGTTCCAGAAAGTATAGGTAACGACAAGAAAGAGCAAAGGAAATTTTGGCAAAAAAGGGAGGTTTAAAACAATATTTTCAATTTTTATTGCTTGCAATTATATGATACATTGAAGATTGTTGTTCAGAAAATTCCAATTAAGGAATAACAATAATCATAGAAAGTATAGTAATTCTTAATAGTAAATTACTTAATATTGGTCAGTTGATCGTTCACTGCAGCATTTTAGGGTTTTTCAAACAATTTATCATTACATATATTGTTATTTCACTTTCTAAAATATGTTTCCATTAACAGGTTGGACCAGAAATGCACATTGATCTTGGTCACATGATCTTATTGTAAATTTTCCACACAAAAAAATCGAAAAATATCTAAAATATTCTTATGTCATTTATCGATGTTGTTGTTGTCGTCGTCGTATCTCCTGGAGAGTACAAGAAAATCAAATCTCGTGGTGCTCCCGAATAATATTGGCTGTGTTGCATAATGAAAATAAATAATATAATGTAATAAAAAAGTAAATATAGAATTTGATGCATAAGTTTACATAAATTTAATAAGTGCTTAGAATTTAAGTCGGTTTCTGTAATAACCCAGCTCAAAAGTGATTTTTTTATATGGCTTTTATTAATCTATTTTTATTTTATTTCTGCCTAAAAATATTTGTTTACAAATATGTGCTGATCCAAACAGACTTGCATATTTAAATGCATTATTTAACAATTTTGCTTAGCTCAGTTTTAAAATGGAACAAATTTTTAGAGAAAATATAGCAGAGATAAAAGATATACTTAATTATGTATCCTATATTCCCGAGCATCACTTTAAGGACAAAAGAATCTGATTTTCTAGTTTCCATTGAAATATAAAACATGAAAACGAATATTTTATTAATATTTAAATTTTTTTTTTATTAAAGCGAAGTAAGACCCTATTCCCTGTTTAAATCTTAAAAAATGAAATTGGAATTTTTTTTAATGTCAAAACAGATTATAAGTAGGCGCTTTGAAGTTTGTGCATTACTGGTTTAGATAATTTTAATAAAATACAACAACCAAATTGTTGTAAAAAATATCTATAAATAAAAATATAATGGAAAGTTATTAATTTATTTAAGGATTCTTAATTATTATGATTCTGAAACAAAATTAAAAAAACAAAATTAGAAAAAAAAAAACTGCTTGCGTTTTAAAATTACATATTATTTTGATTTCTTTTATATTTTATGTCTTAATAAAAGTATGTATGATACAAAAATGAATAAATATTTTTCTAATATCAAAGAATTTTTACTAAATAAAAAAAATTAACAAAAATAAAATCTTCTCATAAAAAAAAAAAAAACAGACCACTAATTGGTATTTTTTCAATAATTTTTGACAACACATTCAATTATTTTTTTCTAGTTATTTGAAAGAGACAGATTCAAGAAACAAAAAAAAAAAATTAAATATATCAGAAGTAAGAAGAAGGATACATTTGTTTCTTTTTTTCTTTTCAAAAATACCAAATTTAGGCACAATTAATAATTTTTTTTTTTTTTTGCCCTTGGAAACATAAGACGAAAACATCGTTAGTCAGAAGATAGAACAATAAATCTAAATTTACCCCACAGATGGCAGCACAGCGCACTATTAAGATTGCCAAAGCTAACCAAAATGAATTTGTTGCATCGTAAACATTTATAATGCGAGTCATAAATTGAGATTATGTAGTAAAAGTGCTAGCACCGGCTGCAACTAATACACCAAGAATCCTAATTTACGGTTGTCATTTATTGTGGATTTATTTTTATTTTTAGTCGCCATGCTCGAATTTGGAAAAAGTTGACCGAAAGAAGTCCATTTATTCGACTGATTTTTTTTTATGTCGTAAATTTCAATGGGAAAGAAGACAAAAGTTAATGGCGTTCAAAAAGAAATTTCTTCTGACCCTTTTAGCGGATTATTTATTTATTATTATTATTATTTTTTTTTTTTTTTTCGAATGCTCATTTATGAAACAGAACACAGTAAAATAAAGAACTTTTGTGACTGTAATTTAAATGGATGATCTGTAATTCCACTACTAATTTCGCGAGCATAAAGCACAATGATTTCATTTTTATGCCAAAAAACATTCAAAAAGACGACGAAACTTTTGAAAAAAAAATTTAGAAGAACATTTTTAGAAAGCGGGAATCACAAATTACGCTGGTGCAAATCGTGTAACATTCATGAAAATACATTATGCCAAATCTTCTCGCTTTTGTACACATAAAATTTTATTCCTGCATCCTCATAAAAGCTTTTACAGCATTTCAAACAAAGAACAATAAAAGAATATTTTTATTTATGTTCCATTCTCTGATTTTTCAAAAGAAGAAAAGTAGTACACATGAAAATGCTGCGTTACAGAATGGTTGAATTCAAAAAATAAATTGTCTCATTTGGTATTGCACTATGTAAATTGTATTACTAAAAAATTGTATTGTTTTAAATAAATAGAAATAATAGTACGGAATATAAAAATAAATAACAATATAACATGAATAATTAAATTAATAAATAATAATATAATAAAATAATATAACTAATAGTCTTAAAAACAGTTCCGAAAGCAAAATTTTAAGAAAATCTAAGTTTATATATCGTGAAAAACTATTTTATTTATTTAAATTGCAACATTGTTTTTTAATTTTATAACAATTTAATGAAAATTTACTATATTTATATAATATTTAAATTATTGTTCAAAGTTCAGCTTTATAAATTTCATTATTTAAATACATTATTATTTAATTTTCATCTTTTTTTTAATTTCCAATGGCGAGTTTACAGGAACAGATATCATTAAAATAAATGCAAATAACAAAATTGAAACCAATTTTTTCAGTTAATCCATCAATTTAAGTCTGGCAATCCAATAACGCTTTCATAAAGAAACAGGATGCAGTGTAGAATAGGAAGTAAGATGTGAGACATATCCATTTCTTCCTGGTTATCACACAGGAGACAGAGTCATAATTCTGTGAAGGTGCTGGCGGAGACAATCGTGAAATGCAGTAACATTGCCATCGATGATAATGGGACAAACTACCTGCATTCCACTGCAGAACTCTAAGAAACTCAGACTGAAGGCCGTGTTTGTAAATCATTTTGCCGTACTAGACGTTATCCGGAGTGCACCACGAGGAATCTACGTTGTACAATTAGCTATATTTTTCAATTCCTGTCATAAAAAGTTGTATATATTTAAATTCTATATAATTCAAGTTATTTTTTAAAAATATTTAAGAATATTCATTGAAGAAATTTTTTTATAAAGAAACTTTGACGTAAAAAAAATCATTTGACCATAAAAATGGCAGAGATTCATCATTACCCTGGTGCAACACACTTTTGTGGACACTTTTACACTGAACCCACATTTTGCTACTGCTATATTGAACGGACACCTCCAAGATGGCATCCCTTCTCGAAAAGCAATGGTAGCATATTCTAGCCTAAGAATATCCTATCATTGATTTTACAATTACAGTCTTACAGTATCCATTAATGGGACAGACAAAGTATACACCAGATATAAACACACATTTTCTTGTAATAGACATTACATTAATTAGAATATCTATTAAATTTATTTAAATTTCATCAATAGATGGTCTACATTATCATCAGTAATCATTAATCAATATCATTTTTTGGGATACCTGGTAATAGTTATGATAAATAACAGAGATAAAAAAATAATAAATGTGAGATGACAAAGATAATGGCAGATTACAATGACTGACATGACAAAAGTAATTACAGGTAATTCAAGCACCCCTCCTTCAAAGTTTCTTACAACACGGTTTCCGGGTAACATAATTCGAAAATTGAAGAAAAACACACTGGTTCTTAAAGGAAGCTATACTGCCTTTTACACCCCTACAATTACTGCCTAAAACTTAGCACGCACATTAATGAGACAAAGTATACACCATATATAAATACAAGCATTTTGCTGTAAGAGACATTATGTTAATTAGAATCTATGTTAAATTTATTTTAATTTCATCAATAGAGCGTCAACGATATCATCGGTAATCATTAATCAACATCATTTTGGGATACATGTAATAGATATGGTATCCTTAAATGGCAGAGATAATATTATAGATAATTCAAACACCCCTCTCTCAAAATTTCTTGCATGGTTTTGGGGTAATATAACTCGAAAATTGAAGAAAAAGCACATTGGTTCTTAGAAGGAACGATACTGCCCCTTAGGGACAGTACCCCTCAATTACTATCCCCTAAGGAGCAGTGGAACGATCAAGAGGGGACAATACTAGCATCGAGTGCATTTGAGGGGCATTTAATAAAAAAATTAAGGGTAGTTGAAAGTATAAAGGAAGAGCAGAATATAAGAATAAGTCTATTTCCTCCAGGTTTGATAAGAACAAAAATAAAAAGAGAGAGAAAAGAAACATCACTGTAAATTACTATTTTACAGTGATTTAAAAAATACGGTTGGCAAAAATAGAACTAAGGATTCGCTGCTCCTTACCATTAGCATCGTTTTGATATTTGTCAGTTTTTTAGTATTATTCATCATTATTTCATTTACTGTGTGCACTGCGAATGGTGGTATTTTAATAGAAAATAAATAATAATTTCAAGCTTCAAGGTGTCTTATTTACATGTTTATTTATTATGTTTCAAAACGTAGGTAGATATATAGATACGCAGAAGAGCACATTTTTTTTACTATATATTTCTGTTTTTTGACTTAAAGAAAGTAATTACTGTTTTTTGACTTAAAGAAGGTAATTTCTGTTTTTTTAACTCAAGACGGCACTAAGTAATTTGTTTTCCTGAAAAGGCGTGTGTAGAACAAGTGAGTTTAAGACCCACTACAACGAAACATCCTTACAACAATGTTTTCTCTTTCTAACAAAACCCGAGATTGTAAAAAATACAAATATGGGTCAATTCTTAAAAATTCCAGCCAGTTTCCTCTTTTTTCCAATTCATCATTAGGTAGTATATAACCAACGTAATGTTGAGAGTTCTTTACAGAATAAATAAAATGCCTTAAAGTGAAATAAAAATTGAGCTACTAGCTAATAAGAAAGAAAAATCGTTGCTTTTTTTTTCCCCCTTGTACATAATTTACTCAGCTTTTCAAGAAAAAAATAACTTTGATATATTTGTTGAACAAGATTAATATGTTCTTAATTGAAGTGGTTTCAATATATGTTAATATATATTTAATATAATATTTTTATATAACATGTTGTACTACTACGCATCATTTTTCATTAAAATATCATTGCAAATTGAGAACAAAGTAAATTTCATTGAAAATTTAAATGATTTCATAGAACAAAATATTTAGAAGATCTTAATTATGACAGTTTTACATAAATGTTTCAGATAATAATAATTATACTTAACTACTTAATCACTTAGCATACTTAATTATCTTTACTTTATGGTGTACTTGGTGTCATACAATAATGAAGAAAATTTCATTATTTTATGAAAAAATTTTGATCTTTTAATATTGTAGAACAGGATCTAAAGATATAGAACAATACTAATGTCTGTCTATTCAGATCACAATTGAATGTTTTGGAAATTTCAAAATTATTTATTTCGAATGATTTAAATTTTTTAAATGATCGAAGTAAATTCTTTAGCAGTTCAGATGAATAAAAACTCGTAGCGAAATTTATAAAATCACAAGGCTATAAACCTACGGGCAAACGATTCGTGTCTTTCTATTTTTCGAACACAAAACAAAATTCACTTTTCAAAGAATGTTATTTCTTTTCATCTCTAATACTTTTATTCACCATATATTTCGAGTAACATTTTTAGACAACTTTATACCTCTTATATCAAAAAACAATTCCAAGGAATTTTTTTTTTTTAATAAAAAAAAAAGAAAAACTTCGAAAACGATTTTCGCAGCGTTACGAATGTTTCGAATTTTCGGCGCCGATGGCAGCGCCATCTTTCACGTTCGGGGGCGAAATACAATCCGACAAGGCTAATACTCTTGCACAGTTAAGGTTCCACAAGAATGTTGTCACAACGAACTAGAGCCCAGGTTAGTGTCACCCAAGGGAAATCAGAAAGCGTTATTCATCTCGACTACGGTTGCAGTTAAGAAAAAAAAATAGAACTGGGGTGTCGGTGGGAAGGAAGAAAAATTGGCGAGTGTTGGACAAATAATAAAAGAACCTCTGTTCTGCCTTATTTTTCTTCTTCTTTATATCCCTCAGAAGCTTTTTGTAGGTTGTTTGGGATATATTTAACTTTCGTGTTTGAGTTATCAATTGCTCAACAACATTTTATTCTTTGCTTTTTTTTTTTGTCATCTTTCTTCGTGCAAGTTGGAGAAGAAAGCAAACGCTTTTAACGTGAAAAACTTGATGCCTTTAGTGCTGTCTCGAGTGTTAAAATGATTTTTTATATCGAATAATGATTTATTAGTATTTATAGTATTACAAAATAAAATGTTGCTGATTCAAATTTTGTAAAATAAACCATCTTTAGTACATAAAAGGTTTTTCTATTTTACTTAGTAATTATTATATATTTTTATATATTTTTATATATTATTATTTTTATATATTTTATATATATATTACTTTTCTATTAACAAAGTAATTAGTAACGATTGTTTTGTAACTATACATCAGATAATGTAAAATAGCTCCACTTTATTACATGGAAGGTTTTTTTCTATTTAACTTAAACAAATTAATTAGTAAAGATTGTTTTTGTTACTATACATCAGATAATATAAAGCAGATCCTGTTTATTACATGGAAGGTTTTTCTATTTAACTTAAACAAATTAATTAGTAACGATTGTTTTTGTAATCATATAGCAGATAATGTAAAATAGCTCCTCTTTATTACATGGAAGGTTTATCTATTTAATTTAAACAAAATAATTAGAAACGATTGGTTTTTGTAACTATACAGCAGATAATGTAAAATAGCTCCTCTTTATTACATGGAAAGTTTTCTATTTAATTTAACAAGGTAATTAGAAACGATCTAATTTTTGTAACTATACAGTATATTTTGTAACTATACAGTATATTTTTGTAACTATACAGCAGAACTATACAGCAAAAATTGTTTTTGCAATTATACAGCAGATAATGTAAAATAGATCCTCTTTATTTCATGGAAGGTTTTTCTATTTAATTTAAACAAAATAATTAGAAGCGATTGTTTTTGTAACTATACAGCAGATAATGCAAAATAGCTCCTCTTTGTTACATGGAAGGTTTTTTTCTATTTAACTTAGACAAAGTAATTAATAACGATTTTTTCGTAACTATACAGTAGATAATGCGAAATAGCTTCTCTTTATTACATGGGAGGTTTTTCTATTTAACGTAAACAAGCAATTAGTAAAATTGTTTTTATAACTACACAGCTGATATTGTAAAATAGCGCCTTTTTATTAAATTAAAGGTTTTTCTATTTAACTTAAACAAAGTAATTAGTAACGAATGTTTTTGTAACTATGTTAAACAAAATAATTAGCCACGATTAAGCAATAATTAGAATTTTTTGACAAATAAATCAAGTGAGCAAAATTTTGTAAAGGAGTAGGGGGACGGATAATACATACAATTCGCAGTTTAAAAATACAAAATTAAAAAATACTAAGATTTAAAAATTTTACTCAAAAGATTTTATTTTTGCTTACCTAATAATTATCAATTCAAGTTTTTTTTTTATATATACTCATGTAATCAAATTTATTTATATTAAACATTTGTTTCATTAACTAAAACAATTGGGGCCCTATGGCCGAGTGGATAGCGCTGTGAAACTCAATGCCACAAGTTTTGGTTTCGAGTCCCGGCGTGCCATGGTAGTTTGTACTCGGAATCCACTTTAAACTAGGTCCCGATCTAATATGATCGTAGAGCTTTGTCTTGAGATTTAGTCAGTCTTCACCCTCGTTGATTCTCGCTAAAGTCGAGCTGCATATTACATTTAGCCATGGACCGGTCGCCTGCGACTTGGGGTCTGTTGGACTTGGAATAAACTTTCCTGCACCAGGGGGATTACTCACAACAACAACTAAAATAATTATTACATAGTTCTTGAAAGAATTTTCTTTCGAATACAGATTAATACAACGGCATATTAGCAACCTTGGTGCTTTATGAAACAGCATTGATAAGCGGTAAAATCTGCAGTACCTGCCCAGCCCCAATAACAGGTTAGTTTTCTTCTTTCTGAATCCCCAAAGTCAATCAGTTTTAGCTAATCGAGTAGGATTACACCCTCCTTCTCTCTCGGAAGAGAATTTCCTGAGTCTTAGTTGTCTGGAAAAGGGCCTGAATGGCCGAGTGGCTAGCGCTCTGGCGCTCGGTTCCACGGGTTTCGGGCGGTGCCATGGATGTTTGTAGTGGTTCGGAATCCCCTTTAAACTGTAGGTCCCGGTCCTAATAGGATCGTAGAGCGTTGCCGGGGCATTGTTACTCCGCGCCCGTGACTTATATTCAGTTACACGCGCCCCCTGGGTAATGCAAAGTGAGTAACGTCTGTGCAGCGCTTGCCTTAAGGCATCCAAGACCAAGCTGTCTAAGTGTTTGCCAGCTGCATTGGAACAAAAAAAAAGTTGTCTGGAAAAGAATTTTCTAACTTCGCTTTTAATCAATGTCAACTTTGTTTGATAGCTTTCGTTTATGCTGGTCTGCCGCAAAATTAACTAATATTATGAAATATAATATTATATATATAAAATTAATTATTATTAAATTGAACTTGCTTCATCGCCGGTCGTATCGTAATGCGGCACGCTCACGTTTTGTTAACATCACAATTAAGTATACGTTACAGATGCATAAGTTGGTTATACTACACGAATACGCAATGAGAAATTCTCATTCACATTCCATTCAATCACAGATTCCTTTCATTAAAATATCAATCATATGTTCCTTGCATATCAAAATCTCAAAATAAGGTTTCTTGCATATCGAAATCTCAACCATAAGGTTTCTTCCGAATCAAAATCTCAACCATAAGGTTTCTTCCAATGAAAATCTCAACTGTAAGGTTTCTTCCACATCAAAATCTATCATAAGGTTTCTTCCATATCAACATCTCAATCATAAGGTTTCTTCCATATCAAAATCTCAACCATAAGATTTCTTCTGAATGAAAATCTCAACTGTAAGGTTTCTTCCACATTAAAATCTCAATCATAAGGTTTCTTCCACATTAAAATCTATCATAAGGTTTCTTCATTAAAATCTATCATAAGGTTTCTTCCATATCAAAATCTCAATCATAGGTAACGATAAAAGAGGACTTGTGCATCCACTCGTCATTTTAAAATGAAAATAATCCTTAAAAGTTCTAATGCAGGAGAAAGTAAAAAAAATAAGTTTTACTTATTTTAAATTCTGCGATCAGATGTGAAATTAATATTTATATTAGCAATAAAGCAAATATATATAGTTAAACAAATATCTATAGTAATATAGCCATAATTTGTTACCACTCTTAGTTTAGCAGAGTGGACTTAAACCAGCTCATAAAAAGTTAAATTGTAGAATAACAGTAGTTGCTGATGACTTTGTTGGAATTCTCTAGTCTCATCAGAGGCCTCATCTCTCGAAGAGCGAATGGTTAAAACTTGGACAAATTTAGTTTACCCAGACAATAAATAAACAGAGACTAACAAAAATAAAAGATGGGAAGATCAAAACAATTTAAACATTTATGTACTTATAGTCGTGGCAGACGAAATTGCTTCAATAAGTAATCCGAACTTGTCGAATTTGCTGTCAGTACTTCTCATTTTCTGTAAAACTTTAAACATTTTCTGGAAGGCTGCCAGGATTTCACTCAATTTCTTTAGCTATGCTAGAGGAGGTAAGCGAATCCAGCCATAGAGGGAATTTCCGAACTTTGTTAGGCACTGTATCTAAATAATTTCCCCTTTCATCATACTTGCAAATGATTTTGATGAGTGAACAGGAATGGCATTTGAAAGTGTTAGTCGGATATTGTTTCAAAAGTATCGTTTCTGTATCTGGCGATATATCTCATACCAGAATTGCGGCAAAGCCGTCTTCAAAAACTCCAAAGCACTATAGGAGATCGTAAGTTTCTTAACTAAAGAAAGCTTGCGGTCTGATGGCCAATCGGTTAGCGCTCTGGCCGTTGGTGCCACAGGCTTCAGGTTCGAATCCTGGCTGGGGCATGAATATTTGTTAGTGGTTTGTAATTCACATTAAACTGTAGGTCCCGGTCTAATTAACCCAAAGTGTGTACAAAATGACCGTAGAGCGACAAACCAAACCAATCTTCATTGGCACAACAGCCTAATATTGGGTCAAGGAAGTCTGCCTACTGGCAGATTTCGAGACAGGAGATGTCTTTTTTTTTTTTTTTTACGGGATAGGGTTGTCAGTCCTGCGGCACTACATTCATATTAGACCGGGACCTACGGTTTAAAAAAGAATTCCGAATAACTATAAACATCCATGGCACCGCTGGTACTCGAACCCGAAACCTGTGGCACTGAGGATCAGAACGCTAGTTACTCGCCATCAGGCCGTGTCTTTACTATATAAATAAAAGATATGTAAATATGTGCCAAATTGTTCTAATAATGTTGTTTTATATTTGAAACGTTTTATCTCTAATTTTTTTTAACAGACATAATCCTAGATTAAAGCTCCGTATTAATATTTTTTTTCCCAATACAGCTGGCAAACAGACATGGACGTCTTGGATGCCTTAAGGCAAGCTCTGCACAGACGTTACTCACTTTGCATTACCCAGGGGCGCGTGTAACTTGAAGATAAGACACGTACGCGGAGTAACAATGCCCCCGCAACGCTCTACGATCATATTAGACCGGGACCTACGGTTTAAAGTGGATTCCGAACCACTACACACATCCATGGCACCGCCGGGACTCGAACCCGAAACCTATGGTACCGATCGCCAGAGCGCTAGCCACTCAGCCATTCAGGCCCGTGTTAATATTTTAACTGCTTTAAAATGCTATCTTTATTAATCATATATTTAAAATAATCCATAGTAAAATGAGAATCCGATCCTAGTATATTCGATTATTTCGTTGATGAATGCATGGTATACCTATCAAAACACTATATAGCAGCCTGATGGTTTTTTCCTTATTTTTAATATGGCTCCCCAACGCTCTACGATTGTGTTAGATCGGGACCTACGGTTTTGGATTCCGAACCACTACACAAGCTTCAGGTTCAAATTCTGGAAGTGGTTTGGATGTTTGTGCAGCCTGATGGTGGTAGCGCTCTGGAATCCACAGGTTCAAACTCTGGAAGTGGTATGGATGTTTTAGATTAAGCTCAAACTATGGAACAAGATGACCATTAAAGAGCGAAAAATCAAACTATGCACAATTAATGATAAAATTGTATAATATTTTTAATTAAAATGAGTATTGAGATTAAATAATTGATTAAATTAGTTTTTTGAATAGATCAATCCATTTTTAAAATCTTAAAATCCAATGAAAAATTTCAGATTAAATCTCTTCCAATCTTTTTAAAATATCTTTTTTTTTTTTTTTTTTTTTTTTTTTTTTTTGTAATCCATTTTTAAAAATAACAGATATTGCATTTTTAACAAATAAAAATTCAAACATGATTATTTTTTAACTACTTAAATAAGCCTAACGAATATAAATTATTTTTTTATCAATAAAGAATTGTGCGGAGTTTCCTATGCAAAATTTTCCTTTCCTTAGTTTGAAAGGTTAAAGACTCGAATAAATACAACTTAAATAATCTGTTCCTTTTTTAATATAACAGACGCATATTTTATTGTTAAACTTGTTTCACAACAACCCACATCAACGGCGGCCGTTCTTTGCGTCTGAACTATTTTGACGCCTGAAAGTTCCATAATTGTAGCACATTTCATCGACGATTAAAAACGATCACGTAATTGTGTTCCAAAAATAGAATCCAGACGTTACAATCGGGTCGCCAATGTTCTAAAACTAAATAAATCAGAACCTTCAACTGATATCTATTGTTCTGGATGCTCGAAACAAGATATAAGGCGAATGAATGTCAAAGAAATGCACTTGAAAAAAGCCCATGTGATATCGCTTTCACTTACCTCATTCGAATTTATGATAAAGAAGAAAAGTTTTTGGCCGTGACGCACTTCCTACTTAACTTCCTTTCTTTCCGTTCGTTCGGAACACCAAAACCGTAAAAGAACAACTTTAAATTGAACAAACAATGGCGCGTTTTATCTTTTGGTGGTGAAGTGATTCGATTTTTCGGCGAAAAGCAAAGGTTGTTTTCGCACGTGTGTCAAAAGTACATTTGAGTTCGGTGATAATAATATTCGCCAAAGAATCTCGTAATCTCTAAATTATCTTCTATTGAATGTCATTTCGAAAGATATTCGAACAAATCATAAAATATAATTTTTCTCAAAGTTCTTTCTTTGGTGTTGATTGATTCGAATGATGAAGTTCCTCTTAGTGCTCTTGTGTGCGTGCCTTGCCCAAGGGGCCATTTTGCCTTTTTTGCAGACCCCCAAGCACGATGGGGTGAAAAGAGTGTGCCAGCTGACAGCTGTTAATTTCACAACAGTTGTGAATGCAGCAGATACTGTTGTTGTGGTTGTGAAAGATCCACTAGCCACTGCTAAGTCTGTCTGTCCAACAGAATTGGAAACCTTCGCAGAGGTAAATTAAACTATTTTGATTAAAAATTGTTTCCCCACTTATATAAGCAATATATTCTGCACTTTTATTTTTTCTTGGTAATTTTTTTTTCTTAAAAAAAATTAACAAGAAAAAAATAAAATGTAATATTTATGAAAACTTTATATAATACTTCACATAATACTACTGCTACCTTAATAATAATAATCTGCTTTTATATTATATATATATATATATATACGATTTCTGCTTTATATATTTTTATTAAGAATAGAATAATCTTTGTTAGGAATAATTTTCCACACTTAGAGGAATATTTATTTAGCGCAAATTACTTGTTGATATAAATTTCTAGGTAGAGAGAGAATGTAAATATATTATGTCTTTGTGTTAAAAATAGTTAATATATTGAAGTTTTATTTGCGTTAAAATAAATTAAAAATGATTGCATGACTAAATTTTTCTAACAAATATCCTGAAAAATCAGTTTTTACCAGTTAAAAAGTCCGTTATTCTGAAAAGTCCGATTTTTTTTTTTAAACACGAGTTGAAAAACGCTGGTGATTGCATATGGTAATTTAATTAAACACTAATGTGAATACAAACAATCTTTTTCTTGTGTTAAACTTCAGAGTAATAAAAATGTACATGTGCAAACATTTGCAATTTGGTGATGCATTTATAAGAGTAATGAATGCAAATTAAAAAAGCAAATTGACCTTAATGATTATTATGGCTGACCTTGGAGGCTATTTTATTTTTGTGTTACAACACTTCATTAATTTTCTTTAAATTATCGTTGGAATTTTTTTTTTTTTTTTTTTACAATCACATTCTTAACTGTCGTAAGAAGGGAAAAATTTCCATGCTTACTTTAAGGTAGGGGTTTTCGAAGGGTGCACATTGGAATATTTCCAGGTGCGTCCTATAGTATTCCAGAAAAATATATGTCCTAATATACAAAATATATATAATTATTATTTTTCTTGTTAGCTTTCATTTTTAACAATTATGGTGGGACCTAAATGGCCGAACGTTTGGGGCTCTGTACCACAGGTTTCGATTCGAGTCCCGGCGGTGCCATATATGTTTGTAGTAGAATCGAATCCACTTTAAACCGTAGATCCCGGTCTAGTAGGATCGTAAAGCGTTGTCTTGAGATTTAGCCAGTCTCCAGCCCTCATGGTTCCGCGCTAAAGTGAAGCTGCATATTACTCTTAGCCATTGGCCAATCATCTGCGACGGGGTCTATTGGTGTACCTGGTGTAGGCTTTCCTGCGTCAGGGGGTTAGTAACAACACAATTATGATTGCTTTTTTTTTTCTTTTATTCACATGAAAGGTGGCAAATAGCAATAATGTGCTGAAGAATGTTTCCCGAAAACTAGGAGTGGTCACTTCCATAGTTGACTACTAGAAGTGTTAGCGTCTATTATTTTCAATGTTAAAAAAAATTTCCATTGCTGTCTATGATACTCCGCCGTCTGTAAGTAGTACTTTCTGAGTTCGTCATCTAACTTTAACTGAAGAAGATTATATCCACTGATCGTGAATTGAGGATTTAATGTAAGGAATTTTCGCTTTAAAACTTCTTAAAAGAAGAACGCTTGTCAGTATTCAAAAACTCTGAAAATTTTAATACAATTTTCAGCGTTATATTTATGCAAATTAGGTTTTCTACCCTCACTACAATTAAGTGCAAAAAAGAGACGAAATCTTCAATATATTGACAAATTTGCCTTTCAATTATATGCTTAAATATTGAAGAAATCGCTAGGAAACTTCAGGTTCATATTTCTCATAAATACAAGAATAAACTTGGGATGCATTTCATTTTATTTTTTAATCACCATCAATAACCTTCATCAATTGTCAGCTCAACTCCCAACTCTCTACAGTCATATTAGACCAGGATTTACGGCTTAAAAAAATTTCGAACAACTACAAACATCCATGTCACCGCCGGGATTTGAACCTGAATGTATGGCACCGAGCCCCAGAGCTATAGTCACTCGGCCATCAGGCCTAAGAAATATTATTAAACGAGCCATTTCCCGCCCAACGTTATAACAGATCTGAAACTGGTTGTATCGGGTCGAACATAAAAGTTATGTCGGTCTTTACATTACAAACCAAAAACTTAGTAAATAAAAATATTTTTTCTTTGGGAAAATATGATTCGTTTTCAAGTTTCTAAATTAAATATTTTGATTGAAATTTTATTTAATTGGTTTTTGTTACACTAAAGTGTATTAAAATTTATCAATTGTTGTTTTGATATATTTAGGGTTCATCATTTAAATGATATAACTTTATATTTCAATAAGACAAAGACTTGAAATATACGATTTCAAATATAAACTTTTAAAATCTAGTTTATCGGCTTTTCTTTTTACGAAGAAAATATTTTTGAAGTATACATTTTATATGCATACATTTATAAAATATGCATTTTTATGGAAATAAAATGTCATTAAAATGAAATTTACCGCACCGGCTGCAACTTAAAGACCTCTGCAGAACCATAAGTATTTAACACATGTATTTTTTGTGCTCACACTCATACATGTTAAAACTCAGACTTCTCCTCATAAGTTGCTTATATTTGTGTTTATTTAAAACTCCAATTTTTTTTACTGGAAAATATTATGCTGCAAATATAAAAACTCATTGATCAATCAAATCGTGATATGTAAAAATGAAATAAGTGACAAGATGTGTTAATTTTTGTACGATACTTTATCACTAACAAATATTTAATATACATTAATTATAAGTTAGTTACGATGATAGTGTTTGTAAAAGCAGCATAAACATTTTCATTATTCAATATTTTTTATAAAGTAAATCGGCCAACTAGGATAATTGAATTCAAATATGTTTTACAGAGCAATGCATCATGCAATCAGCGTGTCATTCGTATAATTATTATCAGAAGTTTACTTGAGTGATTCATGCAAACCGCTTTTGCACACTTCACAATTTGCATAATCTACACAAACTGACAGTTACAAAGCAATCAATTATCTTGCTTTTTATTGTAACTGTCAGATAGCACTTCTGCAACGCCCTTCTTTCATGTTTGAAAATTTTCTTAGTAATTTAGGTATCAAACTGTTGATGCATAAACTCTAACCCGTTATCTGTTCTTAGGATTAGTTACAATTTACGACTAGTTTCCCATTCTATTTTTAACTTAATACTTCTCAAAAACAAATGAAAGCTTCAGCTTCACTCTAGCTTCGAAGAGAAAGCTTCTGTTTCTCTTTCCTATTTATTATAAAATAAAATCGGATTATACTTTTATCAGTTATTATGATTACTCGAGTAAAGATTTTTTTTTTTTCCACCTAAAGACTGTACCGGAGAAGGTCCCCACAAATCCATATATAATCGTTCTAGTACTCTAGTTGCAAATGTTAAACAGAACAGTTCTACTTTAAAAGAACCTTGGTTGATTTTGCAATTTCAGAAACTATTGCAGTTTTTATCAATAGATTTAAAAATAAAAGTTTAGAAGTTAATATATTAGTTCATCTCATGTGTTCCGTCAGTGGAATATTAACAAGACCAAATCCTCAGTGTACAGCATTAACATTTAATGTTAGATAATCTTTGGATTAAAAAGGTATCTTTTTAAAATATACAATTTATGAATAAAAAGGTACAGTAAAAACTCATTTTTATGATGTACAATCTTCTTACTTATTTAGAAAAATATTCAAGTGCATTAATAGTAAATATCCCTATGCAGGTTTGGAGTATGCCCACATTTTTTAACGTTACAGGGAATGTTCAAATAACACCTTTAATTATATAGACGATATCGCAAATTCCAGAAATTTTGAAATGTAATCCTTGTCACTATTAAAAATGCAGCATTTTCTCTAAAATTATAGACTTAGCCACTATTTTTACAACAGTGTGATGTTGCAGCTGAATTAATCAGCAACTCATTCAAACATGTAATCTCAGCTGTTTGAAAAAAAGATATTTGTGCCAACCAAGAATGCTCCTCTTTCTTCTGCATTATGCGCTTTCTAGATCTGTCAAATCTTTCTAAAACACTGGTCTTCGGTATGTCCCGACATTTTGCTACAGCTGCACGGCCCCAGACGAAAGGCTAGGTCGCTTTATTTATGCGATGTTTGTTTTGGGTTCAATACGGATCCATTGTGCTTAGATTTCTTAATCCATTGTTTTCTCACGTGATGAGACATTTTATACTTCGAAATATAGGCATCTACAACAATTGAGAAGTCTTTATAGTCTTTGTCTTGCTAATATTTTCTCTCTTATTCTGTTCTCCTAGGCTACCAATAATTGTCCAGTAACATTTTTTTACTGTAAAGTTATCTTCAAGACGGTAAAGAGTGGACAAATTATCGTATTCTGATCGCTGTCGATGAATGATCTGGGAACATACGTGTAGTTCAGAAATAGTAAAACCAAAATCTTTAATTTTTTTTCGCACACGAATAATAAGTAATAAATATTTTTCTCACTAAATATTCCAAGAATTTCTTGTTCAAGGTTGTACCTATTATCAAAGATTTCATCAACCAGGGGGCAGGCAAGTAATGTACGCGAACTTGGTTCAAAATGTAGTTTCAATGTGTCACTTACAATTTTTCTGTCCTCAGTATCTGCCATCAAATGTTGAAATTCTCTCAGACTTGATAGATAGTCGTATATGCCAGCTGTTTAAGCCATAGAACGAATGCTTATATTTTTCAGATGCATTGGTAGGATACGGAATGGCTGTTCCACGTATGAATTTCTAGAATTCACGATTGATGAGTACTTTCATTTCTTTTTTATCTTACGCTCATGTCACAATAATAGTGAACATGTCAGAAAGCTTTGGGAATAGAAATATGTCACCATAAAGTTCCTTTATATGGACAAATTCGAATCTCCTTGATCAAATGAACCATAAACTTACGTTAAATAATATGCCGTCAATTATATAGGTATCCTTGAGCCCATAAACTTAGTTGTGTAAAAACCACATAAATAAACATTATTATAAAGTAAATCCTCCAACTCGAGTCCTTAGATTCAAATCATATATTTTATAGAACAATACATTCGTCACGCTCTCGGCGTCTCACTCGTACAGTTATTACGAGAGGCTCACTTGAGTGATTCATGCAAACTGTTTTTATACACTTCACAATTTACATAATCCATGAAAGCTCACATTTACAATAAAGCAGCAATTATCCTGTACGACGCTTTTCTTTGAATCTGAGGACCGAAATATTCCCCAAACTAACCAATAGATATTATTACTTCAAACAATATTTTTAACCTTTTTATTTGGGGTCATATTCGCATCTCTGTCATAACTAATATCACTCGGAAACTTGTCCGAAAGCTCGGCCAATAAATTTGCAATTTCATCATCTGTTAGAGACTTATCAGATTGAATTTTTCTTTTGGGGACGCTAGGACAATTATATATGCAATTTTGTAATAATTAATAAAATTATAAAATCGGGACCACACGCCTTTACAACAAGCTTTTAACTTTTACTCAACGCCAATACCAGCAGACATACCAAACATATATTGCCGATTGAAGCGGAGACGAAATATTGAGGAGCAGTTATTCCTGTGAAAACATATGACTTGATTGTTGAGGCATCACTCTACACCTTGCACTGGCACGTAGACGCCTTACGTTGCCGCCACATCACGCCCTGCAGCGAGACCGGTAGAGAAAGTGTTAAGAATAATGTTTAAATATTACGCGGTAATATTTGAATACCCTGAAATCGCAAATTTTATACATTATTTATCCCGACAATTGATTGATAAAACTAGTGGAGAAGATAAGCAATCCAACAGAGATTTTTGGTAAAAAAATACAGCATCACGAATGCTGTAAGCAACATCAACTTTTTCTGGAATGAGGTGATCAAGAAATGTTTATAATGTGTACGGAAGAATGTACGGTCGTAGCTAAGTTAGGACGTTGGCACAAGCGAATCCATTGTTGATGTTGACGTAATTGTCAAGCTAGCTAATGAGACAGGATTGGATAATATAAATGAGCAGGATATTGAAGAATCATTACAAGTTATAATTTATGAAAATTTTTCCAACGGCAATCTTAAAGAATTAGTAGAACAACAACCACACGAAGATGACCAAATCAGCGTTTCTGAAGATGAGAAGCAAAAAGAAACTTTGCATGAATTTTCTGAAAAGAGTTTAGCCGATATAATGGTAATGATGAATCATCTTAAATTTTTTTTATAAAAAAAAAGAATTTAAATAATAGAAATTCAAAGGCAAGATGAAGTGTTATTGATGCCATTATCAATAGTGTCATCTTACTAACGACAATTACTTGCTAAATGAAACAAGAAAAGGCAAACGACATTAGATTACATTTTCACAAAATAAATAAATGCCAAATAAGAAAAACTCTTCCTCATCACAAACATACATTTCTTTTACTCGAATTTATTTTTGATTCTCATAAATATTTTATGAATAACAATTAATTTAAGTGATAAATAAGCTTTTATAATTCATGTATTAAAAAGTATTTTGATTAAATGATAAATATAAAAGATCTGATAAATTTTCTTATTAACTTAATTTATGTGTTAAGATTACCTCATTTAATGATGCTTCCTCAATCGGGGTACTGTATAATATTTCCAGCTTTGATGCAAAGAAGATATGTAGCATTATTCCACAAGCATAATCCCTATATTATTTAACCTATTTTGAAAGTTGAAATACGCAAGATAGTTGAAGGACACTCAAAATGATGTACTTTAAATAATTTTATCAATAGAAGCTGATTTATTTAGTTGGATTAATTAACTTATAAGATAATTATTTAGTAGCTATCAAAAAATCTCGATGGACACTACAAAATAAGTAGTCAAGTTAATCAAAGTCATTGGAAAGCATTAAATGTGTTTCTAATTTGAATTCGGCAGTTTTATGGAACTTGGACGTCACTGACATAAAAGATTCATCAGATGTCAAATAAAAATAGGTGCCAATGAAAATACTGTTAAATATTTTTTTAAAAATGGAAACTATTAAAAAAAAAGTCTCAGTATGGAATATATTTTCAAAGGAAAATTTCATATCATGAATTAGAAATAAACAATTAGCCTTGAAACGATTAATATCAATTAAAAATATATTTCATTCTAAACATTTAAATAAATATGGATTCAGAACCGAATCATTATCATCCATTTTTTATAAATTCAATAAAGATTATTATTTACCACATCATCCTATAATAACTTTTTATACAGCTACGAAAATCCTCCCAATTTTTTGATGCTTAAGCAAAGAATTCTAAGAAAGATTGATTGAATAATTGTTTATAAAAAGAACCCAGACTTATTGAAATTGATATCAAAGTTGATAATTCAATTTTGTAAAAATACAATTGGTATAACTTGAGTAATTCAAAAGCTTTCTTACAAATCAGACCGATACTATTTAAAATTTATATGGTTCAAAACGAGATAAAACAGTCACCCTGAACATTTATCTAGTGATATTAATTTGATGCAACTCTAGTCCATTTATGATTGAAGCAGCAATTTATCACCTAAAAAGTGTTCCGGAAAAAAAAAAAAAGAGAATGCTAAATTAATTTTCAATTAATTAAATGTGGACAATTGTATAACAAGTTTAGAAATTAAAGAAGAAACATTCAGATATATTCCTGAAATTTAAGAATTGATGACTTCAGCTAAACTTGGTTAGTATTATACTAAAAGAAATGTTCAGAAACATTTTAGACATCATAAGTGTGAGAGCTACAAAGAATTGGAAAGAATCCTCTGTAATTGATAAATCACGCTAAATTTCATACCACTCACTTATAATGGAGACAATTTCATAAGCCATTTTCCATAATTTCATAAATTTATTCAAATGATTATTCGAATGAGCATTAATACAAATGATTTAGATTAACTTAATGATCAATCCTGAACAAATCATTGCGTTTTTGTACGAAAAACCTAGAATATGATTAAGAATTAAATTTATAAACAAATATTTTGCAATCGTGGTACATAAAGGTCACAAGCTTGAAGAATTTTGAAGATGTGTTCCTCTTTGAAATTGATTAACCATTATAACTCTTAATCAAATTCTCCCTGGAGAGCAGGAATTTTCAAAAATCTTCAGAGTAAGAATATCTTGAGAAAAAGCGAGGCCGTTCCAGATACTTTATTATATAGAAATCAATGATTGTGAAAAACTTCATTCGCTCTACAGAAAAAAAATTAAAAAGATAATTCCACTCTCTGCAACTCTTGATATGTTAGTTAAAAATTCTAATGATAATGATGATTCTGAAATCAGAGTAGTTCCAAATTACTAAAGCTTTAATGAAATTTCCAAAAGACGTGACTTTAATGTCAATCTCTATTGCCTTTTCTAGTTGGAATTTAAATATCGTTGTGGAATAAAATATCAGCATAGAAAAATCTTCCTACAAAACCATACTTCTTTTCTGCTCATTTCCAACAAAGTAACCAAGATGTTTTGCTATAACCATTAAACCAGAACATGTAATTTAGGTATCACATGATATGACGTCATTCTAAATAACGCAAATTTCATTCCTAATTTTATTTTCATTTATCATCTATTTATTTTTTATTCATAGAAATAAAATATAAAAAGAATAAATAAAATTTTATCTTGACAAATAATTGTATTATTTTTATATGATCTAGAAAATTATATGTAATCGTTGCATAAACCTTCAGTCTTTGTCCTAAAAATAAATCCCAATCAGTAGTAAACAATGTGGTTACGGATGTGTTTTTCTCCATTGTTCGCTTACTCTTGAGAGTTAATGTATGTATTGTAAATATAAGCATTAAAGGATTAGTTTTAAAACCAGGAATATTTGAAAAAAATGGCAGAATTCGATACAATTTTTGAAGAAGTTGACGAAGAACATTTTCAGCAAGATTTTGTTATTGAACCCGTTGTAATCCGTGGAGCTGGTAATATGACTGTCTTCGGACTTAGCAATAGATTTGAAACTAAATTTCCATCAGCACTGTCTGGAAAAGTTGCTCTTGAAGAATATAAAGCCACGATAAATCGAGTTAATAGTGTTCTTCGTAAAACTCTTCCTGTGAATGTAAAATGGTTGTTCTGTGGCTGCTTATGTTGCTGTTGTACATTAGGTTGTTCTTTGTGGCCTGTTATTTGTCTAAGTAGAAGAACTCGCCATTCTATTGAAAAAGTTCTTGAATGGGAAAATAATCATCTATATCACAAATTGGGATTAAGGTGGAAGTTAAATAAACAATCGTGTGAAACTAATAGTATGATGGAATATGTTCTGTTAATAGAATTCATTCCCAAAATACCCATTCATCGTCCAGATTAAAAATTATTTACTCATTGAAGTAGTCTTCATGTGTATATGTGTAATGAATTCACAACAGGAATGTAGTTTCAATATTTGTTTCAATATTCTATCATTTGTGAATTTGAAAATTTCTAAATTGTAGTAAAATGTAATTAAAATTTTCTATTATTCCATATTAAATATATATATATGCGGGAAAAAAAGATAATTATTTTATATAAAGGAAAATTAAGTTAACATGTAGAATATAAATTTATAATTTAATGTAATTTTTAAAATTTAAAGAAAAAAAACTTGAATGTCAGAAGATTTATTGTTATATTAAAGTCATACATTGCAAAACAAAACAAAATGTGCACATTTTTTCCACCTTCATTTTTATGTGTGTTTTGTATTTTGTTCCCTGTGCTGATTCGTGTGTAGTTAGTGAAAGTTATATTCAGATTTTTCGGAACATTTGAAAGTTATATGTTATATTTATTTACGATACACATGAGTGTTTTGAAGAGTTATTTTTTTTTTTTCAACATCCAAAAAATTGTAATGGCTTGGGAAATATAAATTGCATTTTAAAATTAGGTAAGATTGAATTTTATTTATTTTATTTTTAAAGTAATATTAAAAATGAGTTAATAAGCTGTTATTAGCCACAGAAAAATATAAAAATTATGTTTCTTAATGAATATAATTGCTTTTTTTTGTAACATACTTTTATTACAACACATTTAATAAATATTTCTTCATAAAATATTTTGACCAAAAAAAAAAAAAAAAAAAAAAAAAATGTTAAACGTATGGTAAAAAGAAAATCACAAAAAAAAAAAAAAAAAAAAAAAAATTATTGATTTTCCTACTTTATATTAATAAGTTAATGTAATATACTTTTTATTTTAAAAACTTATATTTGACTGTGATAAAATTATCAATTCAAATGTTTTTCTGTTAAATTAATATGAACTTTTTAATTGACTTCTAATTTATAATTGGAAAAGTTTTGCATACAAATTATAAAAAAAAAAAAAGCAATATTATATTTAAAAACTCTATAGTTGCCTTTAAAATTCATTTTTTAAAGAAATATTGAAATGTTCAACATTTTTATAATGAATGGTTTAATAGATATCTTATGTTAAATGTATTGGAGGTGTGCTTTCTATGAATATATATATTATTGAGTGAGGAAACATTTAAAAATAATTTTTCATATGAAGATACTTGAATAATTATATGTTGTGTATTTATACTTCAACAAATTTAAGTCTTTTTATAAAAGGGGGTAAATTATTAGTACTTTTGTTAAAATTAATAATAAAAGTGAACCATGTGAATCTTTTGCCAGTTATTGTTCTTCTAAATAAGATTATATATTTGTTTTTAAGTAAAAATCTTATTCAGCAATCTAGAATTATTAAATTGTAAATTATGTTTAAGCCTTGTCTTGTATAATTTCTTTGACTCATACCATTTTGCTTTAATTCAAGAAAACATTTACTTTATTTTTATCTGTATAAATGATGCAATATCTGTAATGCTCCATTGAATCAACAAAACATTTGTTTTTCAACTTTTCCCTTCATATGTTTTGCAAGGACAAATATATTAAGATTACTGAACTGTTAGTTTTTCAAGGTAATTTTATAAAATTTAGTGTTGCATGATATAAGATTTATTCGATTTGTTCATATAATTGCAGATAAATTAAATCTTGCATACAATGTTTTGCTTGATGTTCTCTTAACAAATAGACATTTTTTTTTAATTGCATAAATGTCTTAAGTCTTTTTTATTATTTTTTAGGTTACTGCACAGGTTCTCAGAAAGAAGAATAGTATTGTGTGCGAAGCATTGCCTGAAGTTGTCAATACTGTCCAGACTGGTAGTGTTATTGGTAAGAAAAAAATTATTTTAATGAATTATGCATTGTTCACTCATCATAAATATTGATGGTTTCTATTTCATTATAATTTTTAAAGTGAAAAATAGTATTAATTTTTGACATGACATAAAAAAATTAATATATGACATGGACATTTTTTTTCATTCTTGTTTCAAAACATTCTTTAAAAGATTTATTAAAAATGTTTATTTAAAAGAAACTAAGTGGAAAATTATATTTGTTTTAAAAAATAATTTGTAAAAAAAAAAAAAAAAACATTTATTTTTATCATTTATTTAATAATAAAAATTAGTATTTATTTGCAAAATAAATATTTGTAATTTATTTAGTAAACCAATGGTATTTTTTATATAAACATATATTTTAAACATAATATTAGTTTATTTTTAATTTAATTTTAAAAACTACATTTAGTTTGCACATTAATTTTCTCCATATTAAATAAATAGTTTATCTTAGTGGTAATTATTTATTTGTATTGTTTACAAAATGTATTTTAAAAGTTTTGTTATTCTTCAGTGTATCAATAGCATAATATATTATAGATATTCATCAAAATTACATAAATTGATGATTGTTGAACTACTCATTTTGAAATCAAAATAGAAAAAGGGTTTACATTTTAAACTTTTTTCTTACTGAAGGAAAAAAATTCCTCAAGTGATTTGCATTTAAAGTTGTATATTCATTCTCATTTCAGATTTTTTTTTTTTTTTTTTTTTTTTTTTGCAACATGTGTTTTTCAGTGGTATTTAGGAATGCTAATTCTAGGCTAATTAAAAAATTAAGAAATTTTTTAGTATGAAGTCAAAAAAATATTCGTTTTTATTTATGCAGCGCATATTAAATTCCATTTCTTACTTTTTTATATAATAAAAAGAAAATTTGACTTCACTGTAAAATTTCTTTAGCGAGTAAAGTTACGAGGGGGATAGAAAAAGTAGTATTGTCGGTTACTTTTTTCCACTGATAAAAAAGAAAAAGATGCCAATTGAGATTTTCAATCAAAAAAATTTATTAATTAAAATTTGTTGTGTATCTGCAAATCAAAATTTTTATTTATGTGACATTTAGTTACATTTTTATTTTAGGTATCCAAGCCAATCCAGGAGATGTATATATTTACAAGAAAGGTAGGGGCATACCTTACTATGGTAAACGTTCTACTAGAGCTCTCTTGAATCACTTGTTTAAAGTAAGTAATAATTTCATTTTATTATGAAATGAATATGGAAATACTGTACAAATAAAAATTCCTTTTAAAAAATTAGTTTTATTATTTGTTTTTTAATGAGAACTATACTTATTTTAAGTTGGAATTATAAAATTTGATTTAATGCTGATATAACACGATAATTAAATGAGTAGAGTAAGTAATATTGAATGTTGGTATTTAATATAAAATTGCTTCTTAAGTAAAAAATACATGAATAATATTAAAAAAATATATTTTGACCGAAATTATAGTTAATACATCAAAAAATGAATAGTAACATTTTGGTTCAATAAGTCTTTTGATTTGCTGAATAAATTTGACTTTAAAATAGACTATAAATTGATGTGCATAATTCTAAATTAATTATTTCCTACAGCTTCAAGATTAAAGATGTTTCCTATAATTGTATACAATTCAAGGATTTTTAGTATTGTGAATTAAGTGAATAAAAATCAGTATTATAATTTTTTTCTTAAACAATACAATCCATAATCTACTTCAAGAGAGAAATATTTATATATTAATCAAGTAAATAATAATTTAATTAATGCCAATTTTTTTCGTGCTGATTCAAGTAGTATTATTAATCGTTAAAATATTTTACACTGTGGATTGTAAGTTTTAGATTTAAAAATGTTCATAAGTAACTGTATCAAGAAATATTGCTTTAATAAATTCATTTACATGTTAAAACTCCAACAAATTTAATAGGAGTCCTTATAAATTTAAAATTATTTTGATAAGAGAGATAGGTTGTTTTACTATGTTCATATCAAAAATTCACATGCAATTTAACCTACTGAGTACAATCAAAAGTATTGTTCAAATAGCACTTATTTTCATGTTCTATTATTAAATGCCCAATAAAAAATGCATTTAATGTTTTTAATTCACTTGTGTTTTACATATATAAACAATTCCAAACTTATATTAAAATATTCAGAAGCTATGTAGATTTAATTACTACTTGTTCTAAACCAGATTATTCATTTTTTTTTTTTTTTTTTTTTTTTTTTTTTTTTAATACTTTTGACAATAGTTTAAGTTCATTTTATTAAGCCTCTAATTGTATGTCTTTAATGTTTGAGAACCATAGATACTATATCGTTGCATATTGTCAGTAAAATTAATAATAATTTTGTTATGTAAGTGTTTGTTATAGTGAAATTGTGAATATTAACTATTTTATGTTTAGGATAAGTAGAATGCACAAGTGATAACTCTTAATACCTAATTTACAATTTCTGGAATAACTTACCTTTTAACAAATTGTAAAAAAAAAAAAATTTTGTTTTAATTAAATGCATGATAAACAATTGTTATTTTTCAGGATATTGTAAAATATTTGTTTTTAGACTTTGGCTCTGCTTTTTTTTATAATTTCAATATGTATCATAAAATGTATTAGAGATTTGAAATCTTGTAATGAAATAGTCCATTATTTTTTTATAGTATTTGTCTGTGTGATATGATGAATTGTGAGCAAAAATATAATTCACCCCTAGTATAATCATTTAGCACTTAACTCAGATTCTAATAATTGAATATCAGTTGTTTATTAAGAGTTTTCATCTTTTTCTAAATTAAATAAGAAAAAAAATATTTTTATTCTTGTTATTTTAATCATTTTCTATCTTTGAAGCAATAAGACTGAGATGAATTATTACATTTTAATAATATAAAAAATTGAGTAATTAATGTTTTATAAAAAATGTTATATTTTAAACTCTTAATTCTTTTTTGATCTAGTAAAGATGGAGAATTTAACAAAGCACTGATTATTCATCAAAATGTGAATATTGCTGTTTATTTTATTTAGATTTTATTTCTTTTTTTTTTTTTTTTTTGGTAATTCACTGTTATTAAAAAATTTTCTTGTGTTTAAATGATTACAATTCTTGTTACATGCTGTTAAAATAAAATTTTATGAAACACAACTTTTATTTTCCAGGTAAATGGGACACAGTTAAATGTGATAACAGGCAAAATTGATAAAGTAGCCTATGATGCAGTTGAAGAAGTGAAACTTATTGGGTTTTTCATGCAAGGAACTGCTGGTAATTAAGACATCACTTTTCTTTGCCTTTAATTACAAAATCTAGTAACAAAATTAAGATTTTTACAAAATAATACTTTATATATGTCAGGTTAATTAAAATTAATCTGGTAGTTGTCATATAAAAATAACAAAACAAATAATAATAGCACAGAAAAAAAAAATTACATGAGTATATGATAGTGCATAATTTATTTTCATAAATTGTATAAATAAAGTTTATGTACTATATGTAAGTAAAAAAAACAAAACAAATTTTTAATTTAAAAAATATGGAATCTACTTGCAATTTCTTTCACCTTTTGCATGCCTAAACTATTTTCTCTGTACATTAGACAAATGTTTCTTGTTTCATATTTTTTCTGTTAAGCTTACTATTTGGTTCATTTTTCATTAACTTTTATAAATTTTAACTTACAAATTCATAATTTTAATTTTGTGATGTGTATGTAATCCATGGTATCAATAGAGAGAATAAGACCCAAACCAATTTGTAAAAAATAAATTTATGGAGTGTGCTTTTACCCGTACATTAAAATTCTAAAACTATTTTATAATTTTTACGTCAATATTTTGCTTCAAAAATTATTTTAGCTACCTAAAAATTATCCTTTTTTTTTTTTTTTTTATCATTATCATCAGTGGCACAACCCCATGGTGGGCCAAGCTGTCTTCATATTGGCAGATTTCATGACAGGAGATGTTTTCTTTTTTTATACAGTGGGCTTGTCAACCTTGCACCTAACTCTCTAAAGTAAAACTGCAACCCATAGTTTAAAATGGATTCTGAATCACTACAATCACCATGACTCCGACGAATATCTAGCCCCCAACCCTGGAGTGCCACAAGTATGAGTTAGTCACTGTGACTGACACAGTTTAAGCAGCCACCAGGCCACAATTTTTTTTGGTATAGGATTTAAAAATAAATAGTGGGAAAAAAAAGGAGCTGTGTGTTACAGCTCTTTGAAACTAATTAACTGTTTATTACTCTTTCTTGGTTCAGTAGGAGTTTTAAAAATAATTTATAGATCCTGTATTGAATGGCATTTGAAACTTTGTGTTTGTTTTCTCTGTATTAAACCCAAACGTAATCTTTTTTGAAACAAAAAGGTAATCTATTTTTAAAATTAACACTGTTTTAATTATACAATATTTATTGGGATTGATCAAAGAACTGTTTGCATTAATGAAATAAAAATTCTTAATTTTAACATATTTATTAGTGAATTATTATATTGAATATTATCTTTTGATATGTGTTCACATAGAAGTCTTTTTAATAAGTTAGTAAATTAATATTAAGATCAAACATTTTGTTTCAATGTCTTTATTTTTCTTTGTTTTTCATTATTCAGATCATCAAGCATTTGAAGAAGCAGCAGCACATCTTAGCCCATCTGTTAGATTTTATGCAGCATATGACAGAGTGGTAAGATGCATGATTATTATATCCTTATATAAAGTCCAATTTCACAAAATATTGAAATATTTTTATAATTTATATGTTGGACATTTTTTAAAGAAGTTCTAACTTCTGTGTTTACTTAAATTTGTTCTCCGAGTATTGAGAATGATGTATATCAGAATTTGGTTGCTTTTAATTGTATTTTGTCTTAGTTCTTTCTACAAATATCAAGTGTAAAATGGCCTTTATATCTTTAAAACAACTAGATAGAAGTATTTAATTTTATTGTTATGCATCCTGTAGGATTCATGCATTTAAATTATGCTTTCCACCTAATTTTTAAAATTGATATTTGCCCATACCAATTATAAAGATAGCTATATGCTTTTGAAGCTGTGATAAATATACATGTGTAAAAAGTATCTGGAATTTATAATGCAAAACTGCATAAAAGGTATCTCTAAATTTTTTTGTAAGTTGTACTAGGTTACTATGGATTTTGATCTCTATCTATTGTGTGGCACTGTGTGTTAACATCAAGCTATCTTTCTAATTAAGCATTTTAAGTTCTCTGCAATTTTTTACAAAGAAAAATTAGTTGAACAAAGAGTTTCCCTTAAATTTTTTTTTTTTTAAACAAAATTTTTTGTGCTGAATCATTGAAAATGTTGCAGAAGATAATGAATCATGCATGTCAAAACCACAAGCATATGAATGGTATAAAATATTCAAAGAAGGCCATGAAGTGGTATTTGATTTGCTTCAATATGGTTGAACTTCAACTGCTATGACCAATGAAAAAAGTAATAAAATCAATAAGTTGGGAATTAAAAGTCATCATACGGGTCTTAAGAGATGTTAGTTCATGAGGGAAATTAATCTTAGCAGGTTGCTGGAGATAATTTCCTAAGTTGCTACAAAGACCTTTGTGAAATGCAATGTATATATCAGTTAATTTATAAAATTATCAATATTTATATTCTTTGATGACATCAAAATCTCATTTAATTAGTGTTTAAGAAATATTAAAAGTGATTAAGAAATTTTAAAAGTTTTAGAAAATTTTTAAAATTTTGAATAATAATACTTTAAAGATTGTTTTAAATTTTATTTAATGGAAAATTAATTTGTTTTTATGATTTATGAGCATTATCTTTTCTCCTATTTGTATTTAATTAAGATTCAAGTTTTCAAAAGCAATTTTTATAATAAGTATAATTAGCCTAACTTTAAATTTTTAAAAGTTGCAATAAATGAAATTTCATTCATAAAATCATAAGAATAAAATATTATTTAATTTATCTCAAAGATGGAAATATAATTTTTTTAAAATGCATTTTTTTCAGGGATATTGTAAAAAAAAATATTAAATAAAATAAACTCACACAATTGAATATTGAAAATTAACAATGAAACATTTGGAATAATGTTTTAGAAATTTTGTTTCATGTGAAATTTTAAATATTTGATTAAAGGTGAGGTTATATAATTAATAGACAAATAGATTGCATGGTTGTTTAAAAAAATAAATAAATAAAAGTAATATTACAGAAATGAAGCATTGAATAAAGTTTTATAAATTAAGGAATACAGATATTTTTTTAGTTGTGAAAAATTTTCATTATTAGTTAATTGGAATATTTTCATATTATATTGCATGTTTTTAATTTACATTTAGTTATATTTTTTTATTAGTTTTTATTAAAATTGTTAATTGCATTATATCATTCAAATCTGTATTTTGATAGTTATATAATACTGCAGCTGTTTTTATTAGCAATTTATTTCTATTAGGTTGCCAAGCATTTAAAACTAACCACTGTTGGAGAAATATACCTTGTGAAGCCTTTTTCTAAAACGCCAATAGTTTGTCCTCAAAATGTATGAAGTACAATGTTTCTCTTTTTTAAATCATTAAAAATCCCTTTATTATTCTGTCTTTCTATTTTTTGTAATCATGTGTATGGAATTTTTTATAAATTACTTTTAAGATTAAATTTATTAAATAGTAATGTAGTAAAAATAAAACAGAACATTAAAAATGCATATAAATAAGAATTTATATGTTAAAATAGATATAAATGTTAAATTAGTTTGTTTTTTACAAAGATGAATATAATTTTATAACAATTATAAAGTATACATGCAAATAAGTTTCTTATAAAATGAAGTAATTTATATTCTAAATTAAGTAATATTATTAGATGTAATTATTCTTTTTAGCGCACTCATATAAGTTATAATTTTTTAATGATATGCTTAGTATTTTGATTCTATTATAATTGATTTTAATCAATTTCATCAAATCAGAATATATAGCCATAATAGTTTTGTAAGAAATGCTTTTTGTGCCATAACATACCTTCCTATTTTATAAATACCTATGATGTATACATGGAGTTTATTACTATGTGTGCATTATTTATAATGTTATTAGCTATGGAGGTTTTTAGATATATTAATCTGTTTCCATCTTGGCTTATGAATTTATTTATTATTCTCACTAAAACTTTTAACTGCAATTTGCATTTGAGCATTTGATAACTTTATCCAAGAGACATTTATAAGTATGCTAATTTAATAACTATTATTATGTAAAGATTAAAGATTTTTTTTTTTTTTTTTTTTTTTTTTTTTTTTTTTTTTTTTGTTCTTTATGAGAAAAAATAAAAAGCAAAATAGTACTATTTAAAAAGACTTGTTGAAAGTTTATTATTTTTCATGTTATGCTTAAAGAGGAGAACTCTAATATTAAAGTATATGTATTTTTAGTTATGAGAAAACTTTTATTTGATTTGTAAGCCTTTTGAAAAGAAATTTTAGATTTGATAAATAACTTCTATGTTTTTTTTTTTTTTTTAATTTAATGTTCTTCAAATAAAAGATACATCTATTTACAGTTTTTAAAGGATATAGTTTATTTAACATTAGAAAAGCATGATTTTTAAACATTGGAGCACTTAAATAAGTTTTAAATTCTTTTATGTGATTTGCTTTTTACTTGGCACATGTTTTAATTATAAATATGCATTTATAACCTTTTATTAGTGACATTGTTATTGCTAATTGTTTGGGTTTTTCCTTTCTGCTTGCATTTAATTTTATTTAGTATATGAGAATTTTATGTATTTAAAAGCTGCATACATTAATTATCCTTTATTAGTTATGTTGGAAAATAAGTTTCTTACTAATAATAAAGAAAAATAATTTTGTTTTATGGTAATGTATGTTATAAATTGTCAGATAATGATTTTAAAATTAAATTATAATTGATATTTTGTCATTAGCCTGCTTCTGCTGCAGATATTGAAGCATTTGTGAATGCTAATCAAGGAGCGTTTTTAAAGAAAATCAATGAACATAATCTTAATGATCCAACAGTAAGTTCACATTTAGATTTATTTTGCTTTTTTTTAAATTTGATTCCAATTACTTAAATAAAATTTCAAATCCAAAATATTTTTTGTCACCAAATTATTTCAGTCTTTAATAAAGTTAACTATCAAGGTTTTCAATATAGAGAATATAGTTTAAATACTTGTAATAATTATATAAAATGCTAGGACTGTGAATTAATTTTAAGGATTAAGTGTGGAAAGTTATGTGCATTATTTTTAAAAGTATTTTTCATCATTAGCCACAATCTTTATAGCAGCATATGGATTCCATATCGAAAGAATAATCCATCTTATGATTTTGATGCTACCCACCAATCAATCCGAATTTTCGTATCTTCATAAGATTTTAAAGTACTATTTACCCAAGTCATGCTCTATGTATCGGAACAAATAATAATTTGATGCAATATCTGGTGAATATAGCCAGTGGATATAAAACATCCTATTTCAGAATTTTTTGATTACACAAGCAACATGTGATTGAGATTTGTCATGTTGATGAATTACTTAGTCTTGCCTTTGCTCAAATAGACATTTATTCTTCAATGAATGGCTAAATTGAATCAGTTGTGTATGATAGTGTTCACCAGTGATGATTTCATTCAATTGAAGCAGCTTATAGTATACAATATCAAACTAGCCCCACGAAATGCAGAGCATCAGATTTGAACCATGAACATTTGTATTTGCCATTGGTATTGAGGCATAACCAGGAAAACCCCATAATTTATATATGATTATCATAGCATATCTAATTTTCATCAGCAGTAATGATGCAATGCAAAAAAAAAAATGTTTTTTTTTTTTTAATGTTGAAGCAGTTGTTCATGTATGAAAAAGTGCTGTTCAACATCATTCACCTTCAATTCATATGGATCCAATTTGCTTGCTTTTGAGTCATACTGAGTAAACTTAAATGCCTGGAAACTGTTGTGTGATTAACATTCAATGATTCAGCAAGTTCATCTTGTGTTTGAAACAAATCTTGAGGAGTGTTTTCAATTCACCATCTTTAAACTTTTTCAGTCGACCAGGGGTTCATTGACAAATATCGAAATCACTTTTTCTAAAACTTTGAATCAATACTTGCATATTTTTATTGATGGAGTGATTTCCGTGACCATTGAAAGACTTTCAGCACTTTTCTTTAAATTAAACAGAAGGAGAAAAGCTTCCACAAATAATATTTTGTTGGTGTGTGATTCAACATCTTCAGAGGTGTGGGAGAAAAAAAATGTTTAGATGCAAAATGACACATAATAAAAAGTAATGCCTAATAATGATAGAGCTTTGGCATGATTATAGTTACAAAAAAGCTATGATGCAACATTGTATAAGTTGTGCTATTTTGAATCCTATAAAATTAATTCACTGTCCTAATAAATTTGCATAATGTAGGTGGTACTTGATGTATAATCATTTTTTATGTATATTAAAACTAATGAAAATTTTCATTTAGATTAAATTAGAGGAAAAATCATATTTACTGTAATTAAACTGAATAAAGAAATTATTATTCTTATAGATGGATGAGTAAATTATAGTAAAAATATGTATTGTTTTGTCAAGATTTGATAAATTAAAAGATTAAGAAGAAAAGTGAATAAGTATAAAAACATTGATGTATGCTGAAGTCAGAAAGCACTTTGAAAAGCGAGTTATCAAACACATAAAAAAAAAAAAAAAATCTGCTATTATCTTTAATTTTCTCATAGGAAAGCAATGTCCTGTTGTGAGAATCAACAATATAATTTAAATTAGTGGGATTGCTTAATTTTTAAATAAAAGAAAACATTAATAAGTTATCTGTATTAATTAAATGATATATAAAATCATTAACTTTGCAACAAAGATATTAAAGTGGAACATATTTCTGAAATTATCTAGGATTAGATATTAGGTTTGCTTATGAAAGGAACAATGTAAAGTTTTTATTTATGTTCACAGGAAAAGGAATTAAGATATTCATTCTAGTACATTTAATGAATTTAACAGCTACTATTAGATATTCAATTATTTTATTAACAATGTTTGATAGTTTTAATTGGAAATATAATTTGGTTATTAAAATTTATTAATCTAAAATTATTTTTAATCACAAGGAATTTTTTATTAATTAAAATTTTCTTGTAAATCAATTATATTTTGTATTTGTTAAATTTCAGTTAAGATTGTAATTATAAAACTATAATTAAACTTTTTTTTTTTTAGCTTTTTGATCCAAAAAATATGTTAGTTCTTGCTATTGCAGAAGAAGCATCTCCTCTTGGTAATTATTTCTATCGCTTAATTACTAAATTGGCTAGAAATAACACAAACAACACAGAATTTGCAAATTTAAACATAGTCTGGCTTGAACCTCAAGTTTTTCCAACTATCCATTTAGTAAGTATTATTATTTAGCTTTTTACTAATCTTAAACATATGCACTTGATTATCTTTTAGTTGATCTTTCATTTAAAAAACTGTATCTACATTTAATGCTAATACATTCCTTTAAAATTTTTAATTAATACTTTGGATCAAGTTTGACCAATTTGATTTCTGATTATTGTCAGTAACTTAATCTATTGCTTCTTTCAGAAGCATAGTAAAAAATGAGTGATTTACATCTGATCTCTTTTGAATCTTTGACATCGGATCAGATTAGCCTGCGGGGATAATACATCGATTTTCTCAACTACGGGAGCTTGGTTTATAACAAGGGTGGCCAACCCAAATAATCTTGCGGGCCACTTTGCAAATGGGAGCCACATATAAAAATATATATCCCACTATTAGATTTAGACCCAATATAGACATTTTTCTGGTGTGAAAAATTGAAATATAATGAGTTATTATTGTGTTTACATTTATTCTTGCATATAAACATAAATAATATAATAACAATAAATGCACACTGTAAAAAGAAATATATAACACTAAAAATGAAATATATAAATATAAATGAAATAAAAAATGAAATCATTAAAAAATATTTATTTTATTAATGCAATATTATTTTCATGAGTTTGCAGAATATAATTTAATTATTCTATGAACTCATAAATAAAATAGACAATGTATGTCATATAATTGCAACAATATTATTTTAAAATCAAAGTTAATTTTTCTCATAATTTCGACAGTTAATTTTTGAATATATGGATGCACAAATAATGTATTTTTAATACATTGGTTTTTACTATTTTGGCCATTCTAAAATAAATATATTTTGTAAAAATTGTGATAAATCTCACAATTCGGAAAAATGTTAAAGGCAGGCTGCAGGTTGATCAACCCCTGGTTTAAACCTGCCCAGAAGTGGTGAGTTTTTTATTGAGATTTTCCACCTCTATGATGGAGATGGGCACATTAAATCTATACAGTAATGCCTTTCTTTCAGCATAAAGAAAAGGGTCTAAGCCTCCAGGTGTCATTCTTTATAGGTGTTCATACAAAATTATTATGGCATAACTTACCCCTTCCCTAAAACTATCTAGAAGCATTTGAGATCTAGGCACAGTGATATGATTTAGTTATAATAGTCTTTTTTAGCATCCTAGGAAAAATCAGAAGAATTTAAATCTCTGCATTTATGACAACAATAATATCAAAAATATTGACCTGTTCACCAATCAGCTCAATTATTTTCTACCACTCTTATTTTTTTAAATATTTAAGAAATACTGACCATGAATTGCTAACAGCAGTAAATATTTTTAAGGTGATGTAAATCCTTTATCACTACTATCTCTTCTTCGGTATCATCGCCTGAGTTGAGAGACTACTTTTTCCTATTTCTGGATTTTCCAAGTTATGGACATAGAGAATAGTTTGAACTGTCTAACTTGGTAAAAATGTATAAATATAAATTGCAAAATGCTTTAATCTATTGAAGATATTATTACAAACAATTTTGCATCATAGTAATTGTGATTTTTGGATTGTGGAAATATATCTACCTTATGTTATTGATGTTTACAGTATTTCTACTAATTTTTTCAATTAAGTATTACTAAAATTTATTAAAACGTTCATGTTTGAGTGAAACTCTTTGCATAGTATTATAGTTTCTTAAAATTATTTATTTTGGAATAGATAATTATGTTTTAAAATTTTTAATTATGATATTATTTAGGTTATGGATGAATTGGAAACTACATTGGGTATTCCAAATAAATTGCCTGCATTTGGTGCTCTGAACATTACAACTGTAAGTTATACAATGCTTTTAATTATTTTATTTACTGTATTTCATTTTGTTAATTGAAATGTTATGTGTAAATGTATTAAAAAATTAAATTTTAAAATATAAATAGTTTCAAATTAGTAAATTATTTTCATTTTTTAAAACTTTTTATTAAAAGGTTATTAAGAATTTTGACCTCAAAAACATTTGCTTAAAAATGCTTACAATTAATATAAGAAATGAGACAGTTATATAATAGAAAAAAATTAAATATAAAAATTTACAAGTATACCTGATTTTTAAGGATATTTTTATGGTTAATATAAAAAATTAAAAATTTTTATAAAAATTCTAATTATATAATTTTATCTTTGTATAAAATGTTTAAAATAAGACAAATATTGAAGGTGTTTGTGGTTTGAAATGTTAGAAAATTTGATGGGACCCATTCTGATAACTTAAGATGATTCATTCTGAAAATTTGAGGTGGCAATGCTAAAAGTTTGATGTGGCCTGTTTGAAAAATTTCTTGACACACATTCTAAAAATATTTCTTGTTCTTTCAAGCAGTCTTAAAATGTAACATGCAAAGCAACCATATGTACATTTATTTTACACCTGCTCATTCTGAAACCTTCCAAAAGCATAATTTATCCCCTTGCCACCCACCTAATTGATTCTTCACTGATTACTTTGAAAAGTGTATTAACACCTACATTGACTGAAATTATATGTGCTTCAATGTACAAAGCATATGACTTTACTCAATTTGTCATGAATCGTAGAAGGAATGGAAGAAAAAGAAAGTGTAATTTGAAAAGAAAAAGAAAATGATAGCATATATGTAACGCCATGTACATTGAAAATTTTACTGCATTGTTTTAGCTGTTGATATGGTAAAATGATGAAAATTCAGTGATAAAAAAAACATTGATCATTATGAGGCATTGTAGAGAAATGGTACAAGAATATTGATGTAAGAATCAAATAACACAAATTATTTTTTAACTTGGTTAATACAAATTATTAGAATTCATTCAAGTCTGGATCTTTAGGATTTGCAAAACACTACAGTGAACAATATCACAATGGCTTATAAAATGAGATATGGCATAGCAAAATTTATCAAATACTTTTTAAACACTTATTCACTAAATAATACTCATAGTATAAATCATGCTTGCTGTAGTATTTTTCATGAAAAAAAAAAAGTTGTTTATTGAATATCTTGTTTTCTGAGCTTTCAGATATATCAGCAAGCATTATATCTCAAGTAATTATTCATATAGAAGGAAATGAAAATGGTTGGGAAAATCTAATCAGCCTATTGTTTGATTCTTACACCATGAAAAGAATGAAAGCTAGTGTGATAATCCATATCCTGATATTCTTGCAATTATTAACTGGAAAAAAAAAGAAAGCCTCCACTCATCCACTTCCTATTGGCTATGATACCTATCATACACTCATTATTATAAAGAGAAGTAAACCATTTGAAGATTTGCATGATAGATTGGTTGACACTTTGCAAAGAAAATTATTTTTTTATCTAAGTGTGAAATTTTAGGGAGGGGGTAATCCTCTGGAACAACAAGACCACTGCTGAGTATCGTTAAAACCTGAAATTTTTTCATATTTAAATTTTACTTTTTTTTTTTTTTTTAATTTAGTAGACATTGACTTTAATGATACTAAAAAAATAATTAAGATAATATATTTCCCCATCCCCCGAAGCATGGAGGCCACCAGCACAATCATGCTGGTCATACTTTTCCACGAAAAAAAAAAAAAAATTCAAAAATGCCTCATCTATATATAATCATACTTTCTCAGGCTTAAAGGAGAACTTCCAGCTTAAAGGGTACTTCCAGTGGTTAAGAAAATAATTCTGCTTGGGAGATGCACTACTACTTCATCCTCTTTCGGCCGACTGGCTGACGCTCTGGCCGTTGGTGCCGAAAGTTTCAGGTTCGAATCCTGGCGGTGGCATGGATGTTTGTTAGTGGTTTGGAATCTGCTTTAAACTGTAGGTCCTGGTCTATTTAGCCTAAAGTGTCCACAAGATGACAGTAGAGCAACAAACCAAACCTTCATCCTCTTTCATTCGTTTAAAAACAATCCCCACATTTGGCCAATTTAAGGACTTTAATAAGTACAGAAAAGGGAGGCGGAAAAGGCATTAAAGAAACTGAATATAAATTTAACCAGTTTTAAGGTCTAAAAATTAACAGTAAAAGGAAAAGAAAGTGAGCTAAATAACATTAAGTTGTTCTTTCATTTAAAAAAATAATAATTAAATATGTATCATGATATTCTTCCAATATTTTCTAGTTGTCTAATTGGATGAACAAATTTGTCTTGCACTTGGTTTCAGAAAATTTGACCTGTGAACCTGAAACCTGACCTTAAGAAAATTTTTATAATACCCACAATCTTTCTTGATCAAAAAAATAGTTTTGGCCCATTTATACTATTTCTAAAAATTTTCATGTTTGTATTCCTTTTAAAGGTTGCCTCCACAGTTTGAGAAATATCGATTTAATGTTATCTTCTTAAACATTTTCCATATATTTTTAACATAAATAATATTGCATATTTTTATTATATATACATTTATATATATATTTAATATTATACATTTTTATTATATATATAATTCTAGTCAAGAATTTATCTGACTTTTTTGTTTATAACTATTCACAGTTAAAAAGTTCTTGGCTAAACACTGCACTTCTGAATTGTTCAGGAGACAAAAACTCGGATATCAAAAACCTCCAAATATTGCAAGAATTTTTAACTGGCGTTGTTAATAATACTCTTATTCCAGTTAGCTTGGGTAAGTTTAAAAATAATATATTATAAGTTGATTTATTTTCGATTGTTATTGTGAATTTTTTGCTATTTTATCAGAAACATGACAAAGGTTTGATAAGTTTTCTTTCATGCATATGTGATATAATTTAGAAACACTGACAAATTATTTTAAAATAAATATTTACTATATTGTTGAAGTTTAATCCCTATAAAAATATCTAGCATTTTTTAAAATTTATATATATTTTTAGTTGAAGTACTCATAAGTTCTCCAGTAAAAATTACACATAACTCTTGTTTAGAAAACATGAACAACAGTTTAATATTCTATTTATTCCACCTCCTAAATATTGATATATTTTACTCTTTGTTAAAATAATAGTAAAACTTCTTTTACTAATATTATTTGCCTCTGATTATTAATTGTATTTTGAAACGTATTAATGAAGTAACATATTGTATATTGTCGTATTATATGTTGAGTCGTAAAATCCTATACTCAAATATTTTATAATACTGTGCCCAAAAAGTAAGACCAATTATTATTTTTTCAAAAAGCTCTTTTATTTATTCTTCGAAATTTATTTCATGGCCTTCAAAGTAATCCCTTCCAGACACAATGAACTTATGCCAACTATTTTTCCAATCTTCAATTCATGCTAAAAAGTCATCGGGCAGGGATGGTCTTCAAAGCACTCGGTGATTCACGTTGAATCTCTTCAATCAACTCAAAACGGTCTCCCCAGAGTGGTCTTTTGATTTTAAAGAATAGCCAGAAGTCTTACGGTGTGAATACGATGGTTGTGGAACGATATGGGTTTCATTTGTGGCAAAAGTCACGAAGAATCAATGCAGTGTGACCTGGCGCATTCAGTGTTTTCATTACCAATCGAGATTTCACACATTTGAGGCCCAAAATAGTTAATCAATCCTTTTGAAATTCTAACATCACCAGCAAGGTCTCTAATTTTAAATCGACGGTTTGCAAGCACCAAATCTTTAATTTTTGGGACGTGAGCTTTGTCGCTTGAAGTTGGTGGTCTTCGTCTTCAACACGTTCTGTGCCTTTTTTGAACTATTTTAACCACTTCTAAACATTTCTTTCCGATATAGGAATGCTCTCCGAATGCCTTCTCTACAACATTCTATATGTTTCTGCAAACAAAATTTAGTGCAAGTTCTTGCTCAATTAATTCAGACATTTCAAAATTGCCAGAATCAGTTTTAGCATCTCACAAAACCAAGAGCACTAATGAATATTTTGACGTCAAATTTCACACAGATGTCAAGGACGGTGCCAGCAAGCTAAAAAGAAAAAAAAATTAAAAATTACATAAGCCCCTGGAATTTTAAATTGAATATTGGTTTTACTTTTTGGACACAGAGTATAATATATATATATATATATATAAAATCTCTCTCTCTATATATATATAGAGAGAGAGAGAGATTTTTAAAATTAATTTTAAAAATATAATCCATGACATTTTAAATTTAGAAAATTATAAATATTTATTATGCAGAAAAGCAATCTCTTTTTTTCATACAAAACATCCAGTTTAAACATCCAATTGGTTTCTGTAAACTTTATTTTTAACCTAACCTTTTAAAATTTTGAGCTAAAATTGGATTTGTATTTAGTAGGTTGTTTTAAATGCTTAAATTTTAATTTCCTATAATTATGCTATTAACAGAATCATAGATTTAATATAAACAGAATATGAAATAAATGTATATAAAATAGAATGAAAATAATTTTCTTGCCTGTAATTAAATGTAATAATTTAAAAATTATTTTTTAGTGTTATGTTGAGATTTCACTTACTTTAAAAAAAAAAGATTAAATGCTACTGTACTCATTTTAATAAAAAAATAATAATAATGAGGAAGTTATATATCATTTTATTAAATGCTTTAAGCAAATTTGATATCTATCAATATGCAACCTCCTTTGGAATAAAAATTATGTGTGGATAATTATATTGTAATTCTGATTTGTTATTTTGTTACCATAATTCCTGGAATCAGCTAATCTTACAATTTATAATTTGATAATTTACAAAAGGAAAATAAAAATTTTTTAATTGTTTTCTTAGTCAATCAATTTGTTTTATTTTCAATTTAGTAAAATAAAAATTAAAATCAATGAAAATTTACATTTTTTTTTTTTTTCAATTCTTCTGTCCATTAAAAAAAATACAGATAAAATAATGTACTTTTAAAGGTCAAGATCATTATTGACTTGAAATGATGTATTTATTATTGAATTTAAAATTAATAAGTATATTTTCTCTCTTTTAAATTATATGGAATTTCTTTAAATTTATCTTTAATTATAATTTTTTTTTAACTATGTAGAAGCAGAAAATTAAAAATTGCTAATAACAATACGTATTCCTAACAATATTTTAATTGGAAAAAAAATATAAGTTTCATTATTTACTTAAAATAAAATATATTCAGTTAATATATTCATTCATATTTATTGTTAGGTGCTCAAGCTTTTGTACAAACACCAACTTCACAAACAGTTGCTGAAAATTCTGATATAGTTCTTGAGTGTGTTATTGAGAATCCAGTAGGAGATTGCCTTTGGCTCAAGGATGGCAAAAACATTGGTTACAATTTAGATCGTTATCAGCATTATAATTGGAGAGGAGATAGACTAGCTGGGGACTGCAGTCTTGTTATTATTGGTGCAAAAGCAGGGAGGGATAATGGTGAATGGATTTGTGAAGTGACTGGAGATCAAGAAAATCCAACATTGACTTCAACACCAGTCAAGGTTCTCATTACAGGTAATACTTTTAACCATTTATGTCAAGGGTGGGCCACCCCAAATGAACTAGTGGGCCCCTTTGGAAAGGCATCATGCATCTCCACGGGCCGCATATAAAATTATATATCCCTATATTAGATTTAGACCCACTGTAGACTATTTTTGAGTGATAAATTGAAATATAATGAATTATTATTATTGTATTTACTATTATTCTTACATGCAAGCATAGATAATATAATAATAATGATACGAAACGCACGTTGTAAAGAAATATATAACACTAAAAATGAATCATTAAAAAATATTTATTTTACTAGTGCAATATTTGTTTCTCTACTCTTTCACTTAGTTTTTGCAAATAAATCTCAACTTGGGGTATTTGCACATTGCAATTGGTGTTGCAGGCTATCGTCCATTATGCTTGGGTGTGTTTTTCTCATAATTTCGACAGTGAATATTTGAATATATGGATGGACACATAATGTACTTATTTTAATACATTGAATAGTTTACACTATTTCAGCCATTATAAAATAAATATATTTTGTAAAAGTATGATAAATCTCACGGGTCAGAAAAATATTCAAGGCCAGCTGCGGGTTGGCCACCCCTGATTTAAATATATCATTACATGTAAGAAATTCATTATATGAATGCAAATATCAATCGTAAAAAAAAAAAAAAATCAATTTTATGTGATTTAAGATCTTAAGAATCCCAATATTTTATTTAAATACCTAACAATAATAACATTGATTCATTTAATTATTTGATTAATGAGCACAGAAACTCTTACAAATAATTAAGAAATTACAAAACTTTCAGAAAATTGCTAAAATTTCTGGAACAATATAGGAAGTGAATAAAGGAAATTCTGATTTAAAAATGAACAGTTGAATGAGGTTGCACATGAATTAAGTTATGATCAACATATTTTAAATGATATTGATTATATTTATTAGCTATCATCATGAATCATATTTTACATAGATTATATGTTGTTTAAAACACTGAATATAAATTTAATATAATTTAGGCTACAAATTTCTGTCAGATTTTTTGTGTTTTTAAATATTTTACTATTTATAAAATTATATATATATATACTAGAAGACCCGGCCACGCGTTGCTGTGGCTTTCTTGTATTTCGTTCAATTATTAGATACTATAATTGGTATTGTTAAGGAAGTGATTGGTAAAGAATGATGAAAAGATCAAATTAAGTTTCAACTTAGATAGAAAATGTTTAATTTTTATTAACTTAATGAATGAGGTAGATAATGTTGATTTTTAAGACTTTTTTATAATTATTTTACGTAATATAATTTTTAATAATCATTACTTTCATTTAACTAAGAAATGAACAATATTTCTTGTTAGTCTGTCTTTCGTCGAAATAAATAAATTCGATGGTTTTCGAACACGTGAGCATGCAACATACAGCTGCCCATGGGAGAAACACGGATTCTGAGGTTAGATTTTTTTGTGGTCGTTTACTGAAATGATAATTGAAAAACAATACAATACAATTAAAATAAAATCGCGATATAATAAGAAAAGACTTAAAAAATTCACAATAAAATACAAATGCAAACGATCGTTTAAGATACACGAACACCTTCGAAGGAATGTTTTTGAAATTTTTATCTTTGTACATTTTTTGGATTGAATGTATCAAAAACTAATGATTTCACAGAAAAAAATTTCATTATTACTTTTTTTTTAAATTTTTATAAGCTAAAATAAGGGTAAAATGACCAAAATTGATACTGTTACAAAACCTGAAATCAAATCAATATTTTTTAAATTTCTAAGTTTGTATTTGTTTGTACTAACATTTTACAGTGAATAGACCTCTGGTAAATTTATATCTTTATTATTTATTATTTTGTGCTAGTTTAAATGCTGTCGACACAAAATTCTTCCAAAATTTGCATGTAATTCCAAGTTTAATAATTGAAATAAAAAATATTTATGTAGCTATAATCATTTCAGAGGTCTATTCCCTGTAAATATTTATGAAAAACATAAATACAAAGTTTTGTAGCATTTGGATAAAAATTACTTGTGTTATGGTGTTTCACATGAAAAACAAAAAGCATAAAAATTCATTCTGAGAAAAGCTAAAAACAACTTTTAATTAGATATATTACTTTTAAAAATGTTGTAAATATATTAAAATGCCATTGAATTATCAAGTTCATAGTCTTATTTATTAAAAAAATATAGTTTTGTTTTTCCTTAAAGCTGTAAATATTTTCTGAGCTTTGTTTTGAAAAAGTTAAAATTTGCTCGACAAACTTTTTTTTACAACTTCCCTGCTATTTGCAAAGGCTTTTTAATATGAAATGACCTGAATTTAAAATATTTAGCCTTTTTGCAAGTGTTTTGATTAAATATATTCAAAACCTTGAATTTCACATAAAAAAATATCAACTTTAACTATTCTTTATACAATTTATTCTTTAAAAATATGGATAAACATTGCAAAAATGTGATATTGTTGCAAAATTTTATAATTCAAAAATAAATAAAACATGAATAGTTTTTTCCTTTGCAAAAAGTATTTTTATGCTGGGAATATCCTTATGTAGGTAATATACTGTTTTCAAATTTATATCTCAATTATTTATACATTTTTGTATGCTTAAAGTTTGTCAACACAAACTTTTTTTACAAATTTACAAAAATTTTAGTTTAAAAACTAAAATAAAAATAATTTATGAATTTAGGTTAATTTCCATGTTCTATTCCTTTCATACATTTAAAGAAAACTTTTACATGAAGTTTCAAAGCATTTAGAACAGAAATATTTTTTATTGTGATGTTTTGAATGAATACAAAATGCATAAAAATTCAAATAAGAAATAATTAAAAACCAACTTTTAAATATAAATAAAAACAAATGTACATACATAAAAATGTTATTGAGATTTAAATTCTCCTTTATTAATATAAACACTTATTTATTTGTTTTGTTTTCTTTAAATAACTTCCAACTTAAAAGTACCATTTATCAATTTTTCTTCGACAATATTCAAATCACTCAAATTTATAACTCAAATTTTTTGTTTTTCAAATAACAAAAAAGTTTTTAAAATAAATGTCCTTGATTTTCAACTTGCAACTATTATAATACCTTTTATAAAATTTTAATGTTATCATTATATCAAATAATTGCAGAGTTTACTTCATTTTCACACTTTTCAAAAAATCCTTGAAAATTCATCATCTTTCTTTTAAAATTATATTGTCTATATTATATTATCTTGTAGATCACATTTCATTTTAGAATTCTTAATCAAATACAACACATGTTGACAAACTTTAAGCATAGAAAAGTTCAATGTTTTGATTCACAACTTTTCATTCAATATATTTTATTCCAATTCAAATTCAAACTTAGAAAATAAAAAATATTGATAATCAAATCAGGTAATACTTACATACATTTGATTTATTTCTCATAGAAATAATATAAATTTCATACAATAATATAATTTTCAAAAAATTTAAAGTAGTACATAAAACAATAATATTCAGAACATGAGAATTTTACGGTTATGTAGTACAGGCACGAGACACGGCGCCATCCTTTTATTGTGGTATATCTTTCGTCTGTGGTGGAAACAAACTTTTTACTCCAACGATGAAATTAGTGTAAATAAGAATTCTGCAATTAATTATCGAAATAGCAATAAAATAGTCATTATATTGTTCGAAAAATGAAGCTACGAATTCTCTAATTGCAGTATTGCAACCCTAAAGAAATTGGCGAAAATTCAGGGTTGCAAGATTGGCGCCTTCCTCAATGGTAGATTTTAAACGATTGTTGCCACTACATTGGTTTGCCAAAGAAATTTTAAAAATATTTAGAGGTGGGCCACCCTTATCACTTAGTGGTTTAAAAAATAGATTACGACCGATCTGCAGACCTACCAAATATGCACAAAAATTTTCATAAGAATCGGTCGAGCTGCTTCGAGGAGTTTGGCAACAAACACTGTGACACGAGAATTTTATATATTAGATTTAACATCTCAATACAAAATGCTAAAAGGTATTTAGATAATAACTTTTAATGTATTTTTGAGCTTCCTTAATAGTATCAATTAATTGTATTAAGTAATTTATTAAAGGTATCTTCTAATAAATATATTGTTTGAAACTTTCATCACAAAAATCAAATTTATGGGATTAGTTAGCAATTACTCATTTGCTCAAACTTTTTCAAAAATACTCATATTGCATACAATCTCAAAGTTACAGAGCAATAGAGTTTTTCTATTTATTTTTTTAAAGTATGAGATATTTAGGTTTGTATGCATCTTATACTGTTAAAATTATAGTACTGACTTGATTTTTTTTTATGGTTTCATCTTTGAACAGTTCCATTTATATGTTTAATATGTTTGTCATATCTATTATCTGCTCAATGTTAACTATGAGTATTAAAAATAACTTCATGACTTCTCCTTGTTGGGTATCTGTATTACTAATTATTTGTTTTCGATTTGACTCAAACTTACAGCATATGGAGGTCATTAGTAGATGTTAACTGCCCAAAGTAGTAGATCCACTTCTCAATGTATTTTGAAACAAATCAAGTTTGAAATTATTAAAATGCTTTTAACAAATTAAATTACTAACCATTGGCAGTTGTAAGTGGCTTAGTCAAAAACAATGCATGGCTAGGAATCTAAAAGGTGGCAGGTTCTATTTATAGAACAATTATAAAATAAAGAGTTCTCTATTTGGCAGAACAGAATGTTGAATCAATCATCTGCTGTCCTTTTTGTACTCTGCATTACTAACTCTAGTACATGGGTTCCCTTTTCCTCAGAGGATATTTACATACTTTTGTATTAATATATAAATATTTATTAATCAAAAATATGCATAGATACATCTTATCTTTACCCAAATTGATAAATTATGTATTTTAATCTAATTATAAGGGCCTGATGGTCGAAGTGGTTATGGTGCGGGTGGCGCCAAGGTTTTGGGTTTGAGTCCCAGTGGTGCCATGGATGTTTATAGCGGAATTTACTAAACCGTAGGTCCCAGTCTAATATGACTGTAGAACATTTCAAGGCCATTGTTACTCCGCTTAAGCTTATCTTCAAGTTACATGCATCTCCTGGGTAGTAATAAGTGAGTAACATCAGTGTAGGCCTTATGGCATAAAAGATCATAGTCTCAGTATCTGCCAGCTGCATTAAAAAAAAAAATCTGTAATTATAATTAACATAATTCCCTTAAAAATGTGCACAATATCAAAAGAATTTTATTTATAGATAGAATAAAACAAATATTTATATAGCAAGATTAAATTTAAATCTATTTTAAAATGAAGCATTTGTCTTGGAAATAGTATAATAGACTGTACGTTCTCCCTTCTCGGCTAACAGTATAGATATTATTAAAACCCTTAAATGCACGCTTTGAACTTACTAAATTGGTTAAAATGACTCTGATTAACAGATGAGTATTATAGCTATTTATCAAAATAAAATTGTATACAGGCTTTTGATATAAATATATGAATTTTGCATATACTCATTAAAACATTTTCATCTCATTTAAAACATTTTATATTCATTCAATATAATAAATTGAATTCCCTATGTATCTGTGAAATTATAAGGCCTTTTGCAAATTTGCACAAGCATATGCAC
>BPLR01007381.1:0-23107 GCA_021605095.1 Caerostris extrusa
CTTTCTGATCATTATTAAAACAGGAAATTATCACCTTCCGAGCTAATGATTATTGAAATGAGGTGAAGTCGTAATGATTTAAATCTAAAAGGTTCAAATCACACCCATTAAAAGGGACATTTTTAAAATTGCAGATTAATCCGGTGCAAATTAAGACTGCAGTCTATTAATAATTCATATCTGTCTTAAAAATTTAAAATAAATATTTTTTGCCGATTTCCATACAGAGAATAAATAGCTTAATGTATTCTCTTGGAGAACATAATTTGGGAGGAATAAATTTATTCCGAAGATAATTAAGTCATTTTATCTTTTCCTTTTGGTCTTTTTATTTTCCATTCCTATAAGTTAGGAATAAATCCATCTTTTATTCTATTCTCTAAGGTTGTGTATTGAATGAAAAGTGTACCAAGTCAAAACCCTTTTAATAAATATTTTTTTTTGTTGACGTATTTCCTTATTTGAAAATATTTTCATTGTTACTTTGATTTTTTTTTTAATTTGCGAAATTAATTTAATTTAAGTTTGAAAATTGTTTATTATAGCAACATTAATCTTGAAATGTAGAAAATTATCTGTCCAGTATTATGTATGATATAGTGGGATTTTACTATAAAATAAATGGGGACCTGTGATACCCGTGAGTTTAGGTTCGAATCCTAGCTGTGGCATGGATGTTTGTGAGTTTTTCTGAATCCAAGTTAAACGGTAGGTTCTGGTCTGTTTAGCCTAAAGTGTGCACAAGATGACCGTAGAGCAAAAATCCAAACCAAACCTGTAAGGCCGAGTAGCTAGCGCTCTGGCACTCAGTATCACAGGCATCGGTTTCAAGTCCCAGCGGTGCCATGAATGTTTGTAGTGGTTTGGATTCCACTTTAAGTCATAGAAGCCGGTCTAATATGACCGTAGAGCATCATAGAGGCCAGTCAGATTTTTTTTCTCTCCCACATCATTCCCAAACTGTAAAGGGGCAACTCAGCTCTGGGCACAGGGATGTGGTGGGTGTGGTGTAGTAGTAGTAATCATATTAGACCCGGATCTACTGCTTAAAGGGGATTCCGTACTACTATAAACAACCATGGCTCCGTCAGGATTCGAACCCGAAACACCAAGCGCCAGAGCGCTAGTCACTGGGTCCCTTAAATACCTTCCCATATGATAAATTAAAATTCGCAAATGATTTAAGACATTTTTTTAAAAAAAGTAATAATACATTTAGAAATTAAAATAAAAGTTCTATTTATGCATAATGAAAAGACAATTACCTAAATTCACTTTTACAATATTTACTTTCTGAGCATTAATAAAACACGGGAATCATCACCCTTCCAAGCTAATGATTATTGAAATGAGGGACAGCCGTAATAATTTAAATAAAAGGTTCAAATCACACCCATTAGAAAGGGACATTTTTTAAATTCAGATTGATGCGGTGCAAATTAAGACTGCAGTCTATAAATAATTCATATCTCTTAAAAATTTAAAATAAATACTTTTTGTCGATTTCCATACAGAGAATAAATAATATTCTGTGGAGAACATAATTTGGGAGGAATAAATATATTCCGAAGATAATTAAATCATTTTATCTTTTCCCTTCTGGTCTTTTTTTTCATTTATATAAGTTAGGAATAAATCCATCTTAATTTCACTCTTCAGGTTTGTGTATTGAATGTAAAGTGTACCAAGTCAAAAAGCCCTTTTGATAATTACTTTTTTTGTTGACATATTTCATTATTTGAAAATAGTTTCATACTTATTTTGATTTGTTTGAATTTGTGAAATTAATTTCATTAGCGTTTGAAAACTGTTCATTAAAGTAAAGTTTAATTTGAAATGCAGAAAATTATCTGTCCACTGGTATGTATGTTTGATTTGGTTTGTTGCTCTACGGTCATCTTGTGCACACTTTACGCTAACAGACCGAGACCTACAGTTTAAAGTGGATTCCGAACCATTACAAATATCCATGGCACTGCTAGAACTCGAACCCCTGTTATGTATGGTAAAGTATGATCTTACTATAAAATAAATTGCTTTTCTGTTATACACGTGTTTGACGAAAATTAAAATATTAATGAAATTATTATTTTCAAAATTTCTTGAAGGTCTTTACCATAATTGAAGATAAAATAATGCAAGAATACCTTAATTGAAGATAAAATAATGCAAGAATACCATAATTGAAGATAAAATAATGCAAGAATACCATAATTGAAGATAAAATAAAGAATACCATGAAGAATCATGGAAGATTATTTTTCTAATGCAGCTGGCAATATAGACATTTATATCTATGCTATAAGCAAGGGCTACACCGCTGTTACTCATTTAGCACTACCCAGGAGCACCTGTAGTTTGAAGATATGCTACTGACGCCAGTGACACTACCCCGCAACGTACTAGGATCCTATCAGACCACGACCTATGTTTTAAAGTGGATTCTATACCACCATAAACATCTATCGCACAGTCGGGAGTCGAACCTGAAACCCGTAGCACAGAGATTTAATCACTCGTCCATCAGGCCCCTTAAATACCTTCACATATGATAAATTAATATTCGATAATCCTTTAAGACATTTAAAAAATAAACAATACATTTAGAAATAAAAATAAAAATATCAGTACTACACAAGGAAAAGATAATTGCGTAAATTCACTTTTATTGTATTTACTTTCGAGCATTATTAAAACACGAAATGATCACCCTTGCAAGCTAATGATTATTGAAATGAGGTGCAGCCGTAATAATTTAAACATAAAAGGTTCAAATCACACCCATTAAAAAGTGACATTATTATTATTCAGATGAATGCGGCGCAAATTAAGACGGCACTCTATAAATAATTCATATCTCTCTTAAAAATTTAAAATAAATATTTTTTTTGCCAATTTCCATACTGAGAATAAATAGCTTAATGTATTCTCTTGGAGAACATAATTTGGGAGGAATAAATTTATTCCCAAGATAATTAAGTCATTTTATCCTTTCCCTGGTGGTTTTTGTTTTTTTCATATAAGTTAGGAATATATCCATCTTTATTTCACTGATTTTGTGTAGTGAATGAAAAGTGTATCAAGTCAAAACGCGCTTTTAATAAATCTTTATTTTTCTTGTTGATTTATTTCATTAATTGAAAATGTTTTCATAGTTATTTTGAATTTTTTTAATTTGTGAAATTAATTTCATCTGCATTTGATAATTGTTTATTAAAGTAAAGTTTAACTTGAAATGCAGAAAATTATTTGTGCACTGTAATGCATTTTTGGTTTGATTTCTCGCTTTACGGTCATCTTATGCACACTTTAAACATCCACTTACATCCACTTTAAACTGTAGGTTCTAGTCTGTTAGCCCAGGACCTACAGTTTAAAGGGGATTCCGAACCACTACAAACATCCATAGCACAGTGGGGACTCGAACCCGAAACCTGTGGTACCGAGCGCCAGCCACTCAGCCATCAGGCACCCTTGTTTTGCATGATAAAGTGTGATCTTACTATAAAATAAATTGATTTGCTGAGTTACAAGTATTGATGGAAATTAAAACATTAATGAAATCGCTATTTTTAAAATTACTTGAAGGTCTTTGACATAATTGAAGATAAAATAATGTAAGAATACCATAATTGAAGAATGTTGGAAGATTTTTTTTCTAATGCAACTGGCAATATAGACAGTTAACTTTATGCCGTAAGCAAAGGCTGCACCGCTGTTACTCATTTAGCACTACCCAGGGGCACGTGTAGCTTGAAGATACGCTTGATCTTGAAGACCTTGAAGACGCTAGTGACACTAGCCCCGCAACGATGCATGATCCTATTAGTCCGCGACCTACTGCTTAAAGTGGATTCCGGAAAACTACAAACATCCACGGCACAGTCGAGACTCGAACCCGAAATCTGTGGAGCAGAACTTTATTCACTCGGCCATCAGGCCCCTTAAATAGCTTCACATATAGTAAATTAGAATTTGCAAATCACTTAAGACAATTTAAAAAAAATTAATAATACATTTAGAAATTAAAAATAAAAATACCACAACTACACAATGAAAAGATAGTTCCATCAATTCACTTTTATTGTATTTACTTTCTGAGCATTATTAAAACACGAAATGATCACCTTTGCAAGCTAATGATTATTGAAATGAGGGCAGCCGTAATAATTTAAATCTAAAAGGTTCAGATCACACCCATTAAAAAGGGACATTTTTAAAATTGCAGATGAATGCGGCGCAAATTAAGACGGCATTTTTCTATAAATAATTCATATCTCTCTTAAAAATTTAAAAATAAATAGTTTTTGTCGATTTCCATACTGCAAATAAACAGCTTAATGTATTCTCTGGGAACATAATTTGGGAGGAATAAATTTATTCCGAACATAATTAAGTCATTTTATTTTTCCCTGATGGTTTTTGTTTTTTCCATTTATATAAGTTAGAATAAATCCATCTTAATTTCACTCTTCAGGATTTGTGTATGGAATGAAAAGTGTATCAAGTCAAAACGCCCTTTCAATAAATCTTTTTTTTTATTGACGTATTTCATTATTGAGAATATTTTCAAAGTTATTTTGAATTTTTTTTAACTTGTGAAATTAATTTCATTGAAGTTTGAAAATAATTCATTATAGTAAAGTTCACCTTGAAACGTAGAAAAATCTGTTCATATCAATCTAGTTTAACTTTAAATGTAGAAAATTATCTGTTCATATATATATAATTTAACTTTAAATGTAAAAGATTAGCTAGTCATGTCTATCTAGTTTAAATTTAAATGTAAAAATTCAGGACCAAGTCAAAACGTCCTTTCAATAATTTCTTTTTTTTTGTAGTTTACGTATTTCATTATTTGAAAATATTATCATAGTTACCCATGGGTATCCAATGGGTATTGTTTTCGGTAACGACCTGAAATGATGTCCGATCCGAAATAAAGTTATGCCAAAAGGAAACAATGGAAATTGAAACAATGTTGACAACAATGGAAGACAATGTTAAAGCGCTTGATCGTGAAAGGAAAAGAATAGCCCGTTCGAAGCCTGAAACTCGTGCCCACCAAAATGCCCTTCAACGGGAGCGTCGAGCTCTCAAGCGTCAACAGGCTATCAACCCTCACGATGACAATATTAAACACACGAAATGTGTTCCAACTCTTCTCTTTACTCTCCCTCCTGTTCTTGTCCTCTCAAGGATACTTTTAATTCGTCCTCTTCAGTTACTCCTCCCTGCTCCCATTGCTTGAACAATACTCATTCCGATTTAAACGACTACTCTCATGAGAAACAGTGGCTCAAAGTCGAAGAACGTTTTTTTAAATCAAATTGCAATAATTTTCTCTGTCGACTTGGATGAAGCTGACTTTTGTAAAACGTGCAGCGATCATATTTGTAAACGCAAAGTTCCAAATCTTGCAGCCAATTATGGCTTTCGATATCCTGAGCAACCCTCCTGTTTGTCTGAGTTGAATGACTTGGAAGAGCGTCTCGTTGCTCTTTGTATCCCTTTCATGCAAATACGAGAGCTTGGTCGGGATCGTCAATATGGTATCAAGGATCCATTACGAACGTTCCTAACGACTTGCACAAATCTGTCGACTGTCTTCCTCGCAATGTAAACGATTCAGCCACTATCTACGTGAAATTGAAGAAACGTCTCTCTTTCAAATCGCACTTTATGTATCGATGCGTTAATCCCAATCGTGTTTATAATGCGTCTTTGTATCTAATGAACAAGCCTTTGTACCAATCACAAAACGTTAATATCGATTTGGAATGGCTCGAAAAATTTCGAACAGAATCGTTTCCTGAAGGTTCAAATGTTTTCGCTGACCTGAATCCTATCTCTTCGGAAGAGAACGATGAGTCTGACATAGACGACGATGATTATGACGCGACCCATTCGTAAATCCCACAAGCCGAGACGGTCTTAATAAACTCAATACCAACATTGATGCTGGATTGGCATTAGCACCTGGTGAAGACCAAATGCCTTTGTCAGTATTGTTTGATGATCTTGCAGGAGAGTTCTCTTACCCAAGAATCTACTGTGGTGATATGCGTTGTTTTACGAGAAAGAAACCTCCCACCTGCTCTGAGATTGTTAAATATGAATTGAGACGTTATGATCGTCGAGGTGCTACACCTCAAAAATTTGTACAGCGATCAAAGAAATTTACATAAACTTCTTTTAAGTAGTATACAAATTTGTCTTCGAAACAAAATTCCTACCGATTTTCTTTAACCGCGCAACAAGTTCAAGCCCAAAAATGTTTACGTCAACTCTTTTACAAAAATCAGGCATACAAGTTCATGAAGACGATCAAATGCAGTCCGGCTCACTGGGAAAACGAAAAAAATCGCGTGTGTGCTTTCAAATTCGACAATTTGGTATGCCAACACTCTTTTTGACATTGTCTGCTGCCATTTCATGTACCAATAATGCAAATACAAAAAATGCAAACACCAAAAATGCAGATACCATGGGTAAATTGTACATCGGCATTAGACGATTACAATTTTTTTTTATTTTAATATTTTGAATTTTTTTTTAATTTGCGAAATTAAAAAACGAAATTTCATTATCTTTTGAAAATTTCTCCTTACAATAAAGTTTAACTTAAAATTATCTGCCCACTGTTGATTATGAAAAGATGTTATTTTACTATAAAATAAAACAGCCTGATGGCTGAGTGGCTAACACCCTGGGCCAGTTACCTCAAGTTTTGGGTTCGAGTTCCAGCGTGACATGGATGTTTGTAGTGGTTCGGAATCCACTTTAAATCGTAGGTCCCAGTCTTATATGATCGTAGATTGTTGTGGGGGTAGTGTTACTCGCGTCCGTATCATATCTTCAAGATACACGTGCCCCGGGGTAGTGCTAAATGAGTAACAGCGGTGCAGCCCTTGCTTATGGCCGGAACCTTAACTGTTTCTAGTGCAGCTGTATTAGAACAAGAACAACTATGAAATAAATTGCTTTGCTGTGCTACAGGTGTTGATGGAAATTAAAACATTAATTACATCTAAAAGATATTTTCGTAATTACTTGAAGTTATTTGCCATAATTGAATATTAAATAATGTAATAATGCCATAATTGAAGAATAATGAAAAATAAAATAATATAAAATATAACTAACTAACTAAATGGCTCTACAGTTCATGTTGGATCATGTCCGTCTGCCTACTGGCAGGATTCCAAACAGGAAATGTTTTCTTTTTATGGGATAGGTTGTCAACCCTACACCCAACGCTCAAGAATCATGTTAGAGCGGGTTCTATGGTTTAAAGTGTATTCTGAATCATTACAAACATCCATGCCACCACCGGGACTGGAACCCAAAACCTGTGGCAGCGAGCGCCAGAGCGTTAATCAACATAAAAATAGAGACATTAAATGTATTATTACGATGAATTTAAATATTGTAAAATATAATACATCATCGTGATAAAGAATAAAGAATAAAAAACAAAATTCTTAACTATTATCTTAATAAATTTATAATAAAAGCCCAGAAAATGATAACCTGATTACGTTTGAAAGGTATAATAAAAAAGCCCTTAATAAATATTAAAATTTATTAAATACATTCTACATTTTCTACACATAAATTTAATAAATGCATATAAAAGTCTGCATTAGAAAAAAATGAAGTAAAATAAAGAAATTTTCTTTTTTAGTTGATTTAGTTGATTTTCTTTATCTTCTTCTTCATTAGCGCAACAGTCCTTTGGCCAAGGCCAAGGGACTGTTGCGCCAAAGCCCGAGGACCATCTGCTTACTGGGAAATTTCGAGACAGGAGATGTTTTTTAATTACAGGGTTAGAACAATTAGCCCTATGCCCAACATACAGTCATATTGGACCAGGACCTAGGGTTTGAAATGGAATCACTAAAACCATACATGGCCCTACCGGGATTCGAACCTGAAACTTTGTATAGTTCTTTATCTAATATACAGTAAATAAGTAGTAAATGTATTAAACTAAAGAAGGTAAATATAAAGATTAATTGAAGAAAAATCCATAAAAATATGAAAAGAATAATATAAATACATTATTATTGCATTATTTATATCATTTTAAAAATATAAATTAACCTATTTTCCCCGTATAAAGAAACCTCTCTGAAGAATCTGTCAATAGTAGATGGGTCAGGCCCACCATGGGAATGCTACACTACTGTAGAAGAGGAAAACGAATATTTGGGGTCATATATTTAACCTCAGACATGCTGATGAAATATAAATATCGATCGCAATGCTTTGCATATATATATAGCATATATATATATATATATATATATATATATATATATATATATATATATATATATATATATATATATATATATATATATATATATATATATATATATTTCTATCTATCTATCTATCTATCTATATATATATATATATATATATATTTCTATCTATCTATCTATCTATCTCTCTCTCTCTATATATATATATATATAACAGTTGGACTGACATGTTCGTAGGCTGACACATAGATGGTGCTACTAGTATTAAATCCATATGATTTTTAGTTAGCCCTAACCTTCAAAAGACACGTGTATAAATTTGACAGCTGTTGCACTATTAGTATGTGAGTTGTAGCATTTTTAGTGAAGCAACTTTTGTTAGTTTGAAAAAATGGATAAAAATTAATTTCGTGTGTTAATAAAGCATTGCTTTTTGGCGAAAAAAAATAATATTGAAGCCAAGGCTTGGCTTGATAAACATTATTCACTTTGCACCAAGAGAATCAACTGTAGAGAAGTGGTTTGCTAAATGTAAACGAGGCGAAATGAGCACCGAGGACGATGCACGCAGTGGACGCCCCGAAGAGGCTGTTACCGACGAAAACATCAAAAAAAGTCCACAAAATAATTTCTGATAACCGTAAAGTGAAGTTGATTGAGATAGCTGAGACCTAAAGATATCAAAGGAACGTGTTGGACATATCGTGAATGACTATTTGGATATGCGAAAGCTCTGTTCAAAGTGGGTGCCGCGCGAGCTCACACTCAACCCAAAAACAACAACGAATGGATGATTCTAAGCAGTGTTTGGAGCTGTTCGGTCGTAATAAACCCGAATTTTTGCATCGATATGTGACAATGGATGAAACATGGTTCCATCATTTCACACTGGAGTCCAATCGACAGTCAGCCGAGTGGACTGCACGTGATGAATACTAAAAAGGCTATAACTCACATACTAATAGTGCAACAGCTGTCAAATTTAAACACGCGTTTTTTGAAGGTTTGGGCTAACTAAAAAATCATATGGATTTAATACTAGTAGTGCCATCTATGTGTCAGCCTATGAACTTTTCAGTCCACCTATTATTAAATATATGTAGTAATTTATATCTTTTTTTAAAATATAAATTAGCCTATTTAACAAACATTTCATTATAAAAATTTAGCACCTTATTTTTATATACTCTTTCCGTCCTTTTGTTATTAAATATGCCAGAAATGAAACCCTTATCAGGAAGGAAACGTAGAAACAACACATAAATAAATATGTAGTATTAAATAGATTAAAGCTTTAGAAAAGAGACAGAAATGCTACACAAAAACAGTCCTTTGTACTTTGCATAATTGCACAAAAAAAGTCATCGGTACTTATAATTAAATTTTGTTTAGATGTTTTATAGATGTTGACAACTTGATTTTCTCCCATTTCCATTGCGTTAGATTATCCATGGCCTAATAAGTGCATTGGATACATTAAACAGCTTGATATAATTTAATTATGTAATTTTATATATATCTTGTAAAAAATAGGAAGCCAATTTAATTTGTTATAAGGGTGAAATGAACCATATTGCTGTTACTTTGAATTTATGCCTTGAATTATGAAATGAAATTAAAACTAAAACATTTCCTTTTTTAAATTCAAAAAGAATTACTGCGCTTAAAATATTTATGAAAGTGTTAGAAAACTGTTTTGTTCTTAATGCAATTTATTTTATATTTTTATTTTATTAATAGTTTTTATAATAATTTATCTGGTTTAATGTTTCTAGGTGGGTCTAAGGGGTCCTGATGGAAGAGTTGCTAGCGCTCGGTACTGCATGTTTCTGGTTCGAGCCCCGATGTGATGATGAATGAAGTGGTATATGGGAATGTGAAGCAACAAAGACTATTATCCCCTAATCACTATATATATGAACAGTAGTTTTTCCTTATTTTTAATGTCACTCTCCACAACGCTCTACGATCGTGTTAGACCGGGACCTACGGTTTAAAGTGGATTCTGAACCACTACAAACATCCATGGCCCCGCCGGGACTCGAACCCGAAACCTGTGGTACCGAGCGCCAGAGCTCTAGCCACTCGGCCATTCAGGCCCTCGTGGTTTCGAACCTCTGTACTGTTCGGAGAACCAGAGCTTACATTAGACGCCTTAAACCTCTCGACCACCGTCGAGCCCCGGTGGTGCTATGGATGTTTGTAGTGGTTCGGAATCCATTGTAAACAATAGGTCCGGATTAATATGACTGTAGGGTGTAGGTCTGAGAACCCTACCCCGTAAAAAAGAAAACATATCCTGTCACGAAATCTGCCAGTAGGCAGATGGCCTTGGACCACCAAGGAGCTGTTGCGCCAATGAAGAAGAAGAAGTTTATTCGCTGTCATATATATACTGATTAAATATAAATATCGATCGTAAAGCACTATTTTGCATATATATATATTATTATCTATATAAACTATAAATTAACCTATTTAACAAACATTTAATTATAAAAATTAAGTTTTTAGCGCATTATTTTTTATACACTTTCCACCCTTTTTTTTGCCAGAAATGAAACCTTTATCAGGCAGGAAACGTAGAAACAACACATAAATAAATATGTAATGTTAAATAGATGAAAGCTTTAGAAAGAGACAGAAATGTTACGCAAAAGCATTTCTTTGTGGTTCGCATAATCGCACAACAATAAAAAATCACCAGTTAGTATAATTAAATTTTGTTTAGATGTTTTATATGTGCAGTCAACTTGATTTTCTCCCATTCCGTTGTTTTAGAATATCCATAGCATAATTAGTACATTGGATACATTAAGCAGTTTGATATAATTTAATTAGGAAATTTTATGCATTCATAATTAATTTCATCAATTTTTTTCTTGTAAAAAAATGGAAATCCAATTTAATTTGCTACAAGGCTGAAATAAACCACATTGCTATTACTTTGAATTCATACCGTGAATTATGAAATAAAATTAAAACTGAAAACTTTCCTTATTTAAATTCAAAAATAATTACTGTACCTAATATATTTATGAAAGTGTTAGAAAAATGTTTTGTTCATGATGCAATTTATTTTACCTTTTATTTTATTAATAGTTTTTATAATAATTTATCTGGTTTAATAGATTCTTTAACATTGCGCCAAGTTCTCAACATACACGGAACCCCCCTCCCTAAAAATATAGCTAATATGACGATATATGACCTTAAAAGATAATATGACCTGAAAGATAGGAGTAAGATGTCAATTTCGTGGCTAAGGAACTCCATGGAAACTACATGGCTAGCGCTCTGGCCTTCGATATCGCAGGCTTCAGGTTCGAATCCTGGCGGTGGCATGGATGTTTGTGAGTCGTTCGGAATCGACTTTAAACTATAAGTCCCAGTTTGTGTAGCCCTCATGGGCACAACATGACCGTAGAGCTACAAACCAAACCACAGAACCTATAATTTTGTCGGGGGCATAGAGAAGCGATGAAATAGAGATCGCTCTACCGTTCATGCAGAATACAATGTTGAGGTCGACATCTCCTGTTTCGTCGGCTCTGTCCTTGGGTACCATAGGCTTCAGGTTCGAATCCCTAGCGGTGGCATGGATGTTTGTTATTTGCTCGAAATCCACGATAAACTATAGGTCGTGGTCTAATTAGCCTAAAGTGTGAAAAAATGTTCATGCACTGATAAACCAAAAATCTGTTTTGTCATATTACCGGATGGTATCTCCCCCTCCCGGTATAGTTGTTTATGTTTATTTTTTTGTATTAATCTTACATATTTTTGTTGTTACTTATGACTTTATTGGATCTCAATCCATACAAAGTTGGCCACTTGCCGTAGAAACAAAGAGAATATACAGTTATATGATCACATCACCAACTTGCATTCAAAGCTGTGTATTCCCCGAAATTTGCGTTCGTATTCGTTTTAATCTTCATGATGTTGTATTTTTCTTTGTTGGACAGTGTATATTAATTCATGAAATACAAATATATTTTCCGATGAAATTTTAAATGTGTGTATTACTATGATCTCAGTGTTGCCTTAGTTGAGTAGAAGTATGCACATTAATTAATGATTTTTAAGTTATAATTAATAAAAAATTTAATTAATACTTTTTTCTGGAGTGAAGTATGCAGTGTTTGTTACCTATGGCTTTATTGGCAGTCTATCCATATACATTTGGCCACTTACCGTAGAGACAAAAAGAATCTATAAACAAATCAAAATTACAAAGGGAAAAGACCAGACATTCTTAACAAAAACTGCCAGGCCTTAAAACAGTTAAAAACAAGTTACATGGTCTAAGGATACAAATTTAAAAATCTAGACGAGTTCTAATAAATGTCCGTGCGATCAGGACTTTTCCTTCGGCTCTTCAGTAAAGAGTACACATATCACCTTTCTGCTGCAAGTTCGAGTCCAGTCCCGAGCCAACGAGCAGATGGGCCTTATTCATTTTCCCTGTTTTAAATAAAACACACATATAAGAGTTCGCAATCCCTATGTTGGCCAGATGTTCGACCAGACAGTCGTTTCTAGTTTTTAATCTAATCTAATTAATCCATTAATATATCATATTTATTAATCAAGAAAATGCCCTTACGTTCAAATAAATTCTACATGCACAAATTATATAGTAAAGTCTGCATGAGGAATCAAACAAATTAATGTATATAATTAACTTTATATGTTCTAATTCCCGTCAAAATGTTACTCAAAAGTTCGACAGTTGCAAATGCCAAAGTTCAAAATATCAAAATTAATTTTATTTATTGATGGATTAATAGCGAATACATATTTAAAACTTTTAAATTTACCTTTATTTAAAGTTTTTTTTTTTAAAAATGAAATATTTGTTTTGAAAATAGTCATATAATAGAACTTTTTCCCCTCCAGTTAATCAATAGTGTAGATAATCGTCAAAAAATTGCCAATCTATCATTATAAAAGTACGTATGTCATTATATTATCATTATAAAACTAATTCTAAATTTGTTAAAAATGACTTATGATCAATAGACGAATGCTATAACTCTACATCAAAATACAAATTACTTAATTTAAAAAAGGCTTTATTGTGACGCCGGTTACTATAAAAATCAGACTTAAATTGAACAGTTTCAATAACATTGTTTTTAAACCATTTTTAATTCCTTCAATGTAACAAATAAATCAATTTTTTCATGTCTGTGAAAAGTAAAAAACTTCACAACTTCATTTATTTTACTTCATTTATTTCATTCATCAAGACTTAAATTGAAAGTTTCAATAACATTGTTTTAATAACATTTTTTAAACCATTTTTAATTCCTTCAGTGTAACAAATAAATCAATTTTTTCATTCTGGGAAAAGTAAAAAACTTCACAACTTCATTTATTTTATTTCATTCATTTTTTTTCAGCGAAACGAAGTAAACGTTGTGACCAGTCCCATACAAACCAATTAGAGAGTGACCAAGTCATTTGCTGAAATGTACACCCAGTTTCCGAAACGAGTATGTAGACTTCAAGCTGGCAACCCTTAAGATTTTTATGACTACTCTAGGGTCGACAGCTGTAGCAAGTAATCATCAGTTTATGATTCTTACTTTTCCAAAGGGAAAATCACCTTTTGATGTTGTCCTTCAATGCTGCATCAAAATGAAATCACTGGTGCAGAAATTCAAATGGTGTGGAATGTTTTAAGCCGCTTTTTTTTTCAATGGTAACTCTGAATTGGTCAACGATTTATCCATGTGATGGGAATTTACTTTTGTAATTCGCACTCATTCGTAACTAAGCCCCGGATGGACATCCCACAATATAATAATTTAGTTTTTGTACTTTTTATATCCTTTGTAAAGACAATTTGTAAAAACACTGTAAAATTATATATATATATATATATACTGTATATACACTCATGTCCATAAATTAAGGATAATTCAGAATAACACAGAAATTGAACTCTAAAATAAAAATTTCACATAAAAATTCACCGTGCAAACATTGTAGACGAATGCCTTCAATTGGAGGATATCACCCGTATGGATTGGCCAGCATACTCACCGGACTTGAATCAATAGAGCATGTGTGGGATATGCTTAGCCGACGAATTGCAGCCCGTCAACCCCCTCCCACCTGTCAACCGGAAATTCGCAGGGCATTGCTTGATGAGTGGTGTAATATTCCCCAAGATCAGATTGATAATTTGATACTCAGCATGCCTAGGCGTTGTAAGGCCTGTATTGCGTCGTCCGGGAGACATACTCCATGTTAACCATGATACTAACCATGTTATACTGTTTTTTGTAAATAGGTTCTTTTTTGAAATTTGCTCAGGGAGTAAAAATCGCAATTTTTATTAATTATGTCAAACATATAGCATCTTTTTACTCTTTACCTTTTGTTTAATAAATAGACTTTACAAATAAGTCAAATTTGTTTTGCTTCTGTCTCTTTCTTTGCCTGAACTTCATTATCCTTAATTTATGGACACGAGTGTGTATATATCTGTATATATATATATATATATATATATATATATATATATATATATATACTGTATATATATATATATATATATATATATATATATATATATATATATATATATATATATATATATATATACTATATATATATATATATATATATATATATATATACTGTCATATATTACTTGGTATATTATTGGTAAAGTGCAGAAATCAGTTATTCTACAGATTATCTAGGTAATGTGCAGATTAACCATGGTGATTCGAAAATTGTTTCAATTCTCAAATTTTATAGGCAAGATACACATTGCCTTCTAGGTACTCGTTAAAGTAAATATTAGATATTTTCTATAACAACTTAACGTAATTCGTTCTATTCTAAAATGGTGGTGTTAACCTATTGAAGTTTGAAGAAATTATTTCTCTGCCACCAATTCTCACGCTCTTACTGGAAACGACTCGACGTTGAGTGGATGGAGTTGCAGAAAAAGCAACTATCAAACTGACAACTATTTTCAGACACCGTCTTACATTAATGTGCAAATTCTACATTTTAGTGGAGTAGAACTTTTATTTGGTCTGATGGGCGAGTGCCTAGTGCTCTGGTGCTCGTTGTTACAAGTTTTGGGTTCGAGACCCGGCCGTGCCATGGATGCTTGTAGTGGTTCGGAATCCACTTTAAATCATAGGTTCCGATCTAATAAGACTAAAGTGGTTTGGTTCATCGCTCTACGGTCATATTTTACACACTTAAGACTATTTAGACTGGCATCTACAGTGTAATGTGGATTCCGAACCACTCACAAACATCCATGCCCCCACCAGGATTCTAGAACCTGAAGCCTGTGGTACCAAAAAGACGAGAGAGTTAACCAATTGGCTATCAGACCACATTTTTCTACTACTAGGAAGTGACCCTTTGTTTAGTTATTGGAAAGCATTGTTAGCAAATTAATACATTCTGCCAGGTATGGTTGCAACATTTTCTTGAATTTGTTTCAAAATAATAATTAGGGTTAAGCTACGTAAGGTAAGCTATATTTTAGGGTTTGAAACCAATTTAAAAAAATGTAAGCAATTAATCGATCTAATCTATTATAAATGTAAGCTATCTAATTCTGAAAGGTATGGTTCCCCAGTTTTCTTGAATTGATTTTTAAAAAAATAATTAGGGATAAATTACACTAATATTTTAGGGTTTGAAAACAATTTTAAGCAAATTCCAACAAAAACGCATAGCAATTTAATTTGAACTCTATTTCCTTATTACTATATTTTCAAAACAGCGATATTTAAAAAGATTCGCCATGCAAGAAGCATCTGGCATATAGGATCAATACTGCAATATTGCAGAAAGATGAATGAAGTCTAATTTTCTTCGAACCTGAAATATATGCAGACCGAAAGCATCTCTGGACGAGAAAATTGATTTCACAAGGAAATATTTTGCGAAGGAGAAAAAAAATGAAATAATTCCTTAAAAGTTAATCCTTCCAGAGCTAGGCGTTGGAGAAATTGAAAATGACCTAAAAAATTTCGATAGCTTTTCCTCCAATCTTTTTGGAGTATTTTTTTTTGATGAAATTTTTGTAAATCGGAAAACTCGTTCTGAGCTGAAAACTAGCTGATGGTGTAAAAACTGATTATCGATTAAGAGATGAAGACTCTATGTATGCCTAACTATAGGAGATGGTTTCCACCGGTATTGATGGATCCGGCAGATTCATAAATATGCATTTGGAAAAGATAGAAAAATTTGTAATATTTTTCAAAACAAAAATTTATTTTAGAAAAAAAAATTTCATTTGAAACAAGTTATAAAATTAAGACAAAATGTTTATTTTTTCAATACTGTTTACTTTATAATACAAAACGTCGAATCAACATTTATAAACACTACTAATACAATAAAAATATATTTATACCTGCTTGGTGAATAGCATGTCGGATTTTAAAAATATTACTACTTTTTACTACTACTACTACACCACAAGGCTGTGCTGGAACTGAAATGCACCTTTATAATTTTTTAAAATAAGGTAGGTTTGGTTTGTCGCTCTACGGTCATTTTCTGCACACTTTGGGCTCATTAGACCGGAACCTACAGTTTAACGTGGATTCCGAATCACCTCACAAACATCTATGCCACCATGCCAGGTTTCGAAGTATGTGGTACCCAAGGCCTGAAACATGTGGTACCCAAGGCCTGAAGCATGTGGTACCCAAGGCCTGAAACATGTGGTACCCAAGGCCTGAAAACATGTGGTACCCAAGGCCTGAAACATGTGGTACCCAAGGCCCGAAGCATATGGTACCCAAGGCCTGAAGCATGTGGTACCCAAGGCCTGAAGCATGTGGTACCCAATGCTGGAGCGCTAGTCAATTGGCCACCAGATCCATTTTTCTACTTGCAGGTTTGGTGTGCACACTTTTAAACTAAATAGTACGCGACCTACAGTTTAAAGTGGATAACGAACCACTCACAAACATCCATGCAACGACCAGGATTCAAACCTGAAGTCTGAATACCAAAGGCTACTTGTAGGAAGTAATCATTTGTTACATTTGTTTACCGTTTTTAGTTATTGGAATACCATTTATTTAGTTATTGGAAAGCATTGTAGCAGCGGATATCAAATTAATAAATTCTGCCAGGCATGGTTGCAACAATTTCTTGAATTGGTTTTGAAATAATAATTAGGGATATAAACTATCCTATTATTTCAAATGAGTTAATTATTTAGCAAGTCGTAAGTTACTGTTATTCTCAAGTTCCAGATACTTTTTTACCTGACTTCATTCCAGCGAAACCGCGTTTCATGACCATATGCCATAGTTATCTGGCATAATAATCGCTGCAGATGTGATATTTTTATTCGCAATTAATTTCTCGATTGTTATAATAAATAAATTAATTAATTTTTAATTATTTAATGTTATTATTTGAATACTTAATTTTGTTAAACAAATGTAGGAATTTATTCCATTTTCTACCTTTTCATCTGAGTCTGAAAATGTTAAGTTTGCAATAAAATCAAAAATCAATATTTATTAAAAGTGGTTACACATTAAAATTATTATTTGTATGCTGGTCAATCATGTTCATTCAACATAATTAGAAAAACTTACCAGATTTTTTTTTCTCTTTACTTTCTTTTGAACTATTTCTTCCCCCGTATGGTATAGACACTACAAAAAAATCGTGTTTGCATATAATAAATAGGATAAATAACATAACAGGTGGTTATCAATAACTGTTTTGTGTTGTCCAAAACAGATGAAAAAAACATCTTAGCTGTCTTATTTATGTAGTGTTTACTTTGACGAAATCAAGGATTTTTTTATTTATATATCAATCATTTTAAATATTTGGAGGAGTTTCAAGTTAGAATTTTCAGTGGAATTTAAATTGCATATTAAATAAATTAGCTAAATTATAAATATATTCAGTAAGGGCAAAAATTTGTGATTTTTTTTAGCTAAATAATTAAATTTATTCTAAAAATCATGAAGTTAATTCGCAACTAAAAATAGTTCATTCTTTACTCATAAGCTCTTATACAAGGAAACTTACAGATAGTTATCAAAATAATGGAATCATCCTAGAATAATAAGGAATCCTTTATTAATATGGCGTAGGACAGCATTTGCATATAATGCACCTTGTATTCGCCAAGGAATCGAATCAACAAGTGCTGTATAATGTATAGAGGAATACTGAACCAGTTTTCTTGGAGATATTGTGAAAGTACCGAGAGAGATGCCGGTGGAGGATATCGTTTCCGTATTGAGAGCTCTAAAAATAGACCATAACGGTTCGATGATATTGAGGTCGGTGACTGTGCGGGCCAAGGTAGATGCTTAACTTTATCCTCGTGTTCATCAAATCAAGATTGGACAGATCCCGTTGCATGAATAGGAAAATTATCATCCTGGAAAATTCTATCTCCTACAAGAAACAAAGTTTGCATGATAGATTAACATGGTCAGCTAAAACTTCTCCAGAGATCCTTCCTTTCACGCTTACTATTGGGCCCAGAGGAAAACCACGACATTGCTGCCCATGCCATGACAGATCCACTTCCATGCTTGACAGATGGAAGGAGACAATCATGATCATATGCTTGTGCAGGTGTTCTTAAATCGTTTATCATCCTGTTGTGGAGAAAAGTGTGAAAGATGATTCGTCTAACTATAATTGTCTTCTACTTATCAATCCACCAGGTTTTGTGGTTGTGTCACCCCTATAGACGACTTTTGGTATAAACTGATGTGACAAGGGGCTTGGGAATGGCTACCCTGTCGTAATTGCCATGTTTATGAAAGTGCCTCTTGACTGTAATAATTGACACTGGAGAATCCTGATGCTGATTGAGCTCTTCGGTCACTTCGGCTGCAGTTGCTTTCTTCTTAGACCTACAATCCGCTTCCATACCGTCGGTTTCTTTCACTCACCATCTCCTTCCCGCGTAGCCGAGTTTGTCTGGCCGCGCTGTACACTGACGTATGTACACTGTCGTAACTCAAGAAAGAGGAAAAGCTGGGAAGTTTCGGTCACAATTGCTCCAGCTAGTCGGGCTCCTATAATTGTGCCTCTTGAAAGTCTAACACATTTACGCTGACATTTTATGCGTTTGGCAAAACCGTAGGTCCCTGCCTAATATGACTGTAGAGCATTGGGCGTATGGCTGACAACCCTACCCCGTAAAAAGAAAACTTATCCTGTCTCGGTTGGCCCCGATTGGCGCAACAGCCCCATCGTGGCCTTGACCCACGATGGAGCTGTTGCGCCAATGAAGGAAAAAAAGAAGAAAGTAGTTTGATGTAAAGACACTTTAAATTTTTTATATCAAAGTTAATTTGTAGCTTTTATTTTATATAGGGATTGAACTGGCTGTTATAAAAATTCTTCCCTATATTTCTTTTGTTAAATGTCAAGTTATTTCTTTCTCTTTATATATCTATGCATATATATAATTAAATTATCTTTCTAAGTAATCTACTAACATTCCCACAATTATTCAATCTTACTTGAATATTTGGATTATTATTGAATATTTATATTTAATGAATCCTTAAATATATATATATATATATATATATATATATATCAGACTTTAATCGTCCTATCATCTTAAACACTCTTGTGATAGTTTTCTATAGTAAAGTTGATTTTATATATATCCATGAATGAAGGGCCTGATGGCCGAGTGGTTAGCGCTCTGGCTCTCACCATAGGTTTCGAGTCGCGGCGGTGCCATGGATGTTTGTAGTGGTTGGGATTCCACTTAAACAGTAGGTCCTGGTCTAATAGGGTCGTAGAGAGTTGTAGGGGTAGTGCTACTCGCGTCCATATAGCATATCTTTATGCTACACGTGTCCCCTGGGTAGTGCTAAATGAGTAACAGCAGTGCAGCCCTTGCTTAAAAATTAACTGTCTCCTTATTACTGTCTCCTTTGTCTCCTTATTACTGTAATTGTTCTATGAAATACTGTTGTAAAGTAAAAAAGGCTTTCAATCTAGAAATAATTCTAATCTTATTTTAAATCAGAACGTTTTACGTCTTGGGAAAACTCTAATTAAAAAGACTACCAGGTTTTATCGTTATAGATATTAGCAATGAATCAGTAGAAGAAACGAACAATTATTACAAACGATTTTATTTAGTAAATTCTGGAAGATAATTATGACAACAATACAGTAATTGTTCTATGAAATACTGTTGTATCACAAAAATAGACTTTCAATCTAGAAATAATTCTAATCTTATTTTTAATTCAGAACTTACATGGCTTCTTGGAAAAACCTTATTTGAAAAGACTACCAGTTTTTTTTTTTGTTACTTAGATATTAGTAAAGTTTTTTTCTTTTTCTTCCCTTTCTAATGCAGCTGGCAAAGACTTAGACAATTGTCTTGATGCCTTAAGGCAGCGCTGCACAAACGTTACTCACTTTGCATTGCCCAGGGGTGTAACTTGCAGAGCGTGTTTCACGGACGCGGAGTAACAATGCTCCTCAACGCGCTACGCTTTATCCTAGGTTGAACGGGACCCAGTTTAAAGTGGATTCCGAACTCAAACATCCATGGCACCGTTACCCGAAACCTGAAGCCTGGGGTACTGAGAGCCATAGTGCTTGTCACTTGCGTTAATTAGCTAGTCAATCGACCAACAAAAATAGCCAGCTACCACTAGAGAGCTAAATATTTTTACACTTAAGTCTCCATTCACTTGTAAGCAATTTTGATGTCGTTGAATAAAAGACCTGTTTTTAGACTTCTGAGCATAGAATACTGCAACTGGAAAATCTGCAGCTAATATAATATATTTTATATAACAGCTTTTATATGTTTAATATTTTACTATCAACAAAAGTCTTGGAAACAAGGCTACCTCATCAGACAAAAGAAAACTTGAAAGGGATTGTAGCGGGATCAATTGATAGAATTTGTTATCAATTTTCATACCAGATTATGATCACAATTTGCTCCTCAAAATTGTTTGTGAACAAATAAATTGTTAATTTTCTTGAATTATATGGGATTGTAGCCTGATACAGGTACTTTGCCGGAATTTTCCTTCACACAGTGCCAGTAGTGCTGCCCATGTATGGCACACATAATGTTCGTATGAATTTCTGTATCATTATGCCCATTTGAGTGGAAAACCAATTACTTCACATTTGGCAAAATTTTGTATTACGATAGCCATTGTCATTTGCTGTCTTATGAAGGCACATAATACTCAACCGCAGATTGCATGTTTTTCGTATGAAGAAAAGATGCGATGTGACCATTCAAGGATTTTTCTTATACTATGGAAACGTAGGAGTTTTTCCTTACAAGCTGGTCAGAATTGTAAAGAATTTCCTCCCCATTTTTATATATGCTCTTCTTAAATTGAGTAATAGGAAATTTTAAATTTAAATATATTCTTAAGGCCTTAGACTTAGAATTTAGTTTTCTTCAATGTTATGCAGCTACCACTGCCACCATTAAGAATGAGTTTATCGCTGAGAGCATGTCCAACATTTTATCTTCCTTAGCCTGGCTTTATGAAACATTCCATCTCCCATTTCGCAGAAAAACCAATAAAGTACAGCGTTGTTTGTGGTGAATTTATCATAAACTTCTTGTTTGAATATCAAGGCCGGTTTGCTTCAAGACGAAAGTAATAAAACAAGCCTGTGCGATATGTCTTAGTTCTTGATAATATAATGCAAAAAGGAAAAAAATAAAATAAAGAAATTTATTTTTGTTTTGTCTATTCAGCCAATATTCTCTTGGCAGCATCAGGTCCATACAGAATGGAAGATAGCTGCCCTTGGAAGACAGAGTAAGAGCCATTTTTCGTTGTAATGCTAGAAGAAGAAAACGTGAAACACCAACAACAGCTACAGATATTCTTCAATTTTTCGCTCGCTCTGACTTGGTGTCGGCCAGGTATAGGGTTCGAGCTGCAGCATTCCCTTTTCAACTCACGGAAACTGTGCGCCTTGTCTGTGGGCAATGCAAAAACAAGGCTCCACAACATTTTGAAGAGGGAAAAAGCATTACATATGAAAGCAAACAGCCTGTATGGGATTACATAACTATTTAAACTCACTGGTTGCCAAAGAATTACAACATCTCCTAGGGTAGTGATGGCAAATGTTTTGGTCGTGGCCAAAAATCGAAAAATGTGAAGTTTGGCGGGCCAAGATAAATTTTTTCTAAAAATTTTTAAAAACAATATACAAATATTACAATTTAAATATGTTAATGAGATGAATGAAATTGCGATTTCATTTTTTGAAAAGTTCCTTATATTGAGGTTCGAAGTGAGGTGTACTGATTCTAAGGAACGAGGCTAAATGCTCATCTGTCAGTCTACTTCTGAAATAATTCTTTCTAAGGTTCATAGTTGAAAACACTTGTTCACATATATAAGATGAAGCAAACATAGCACTGATTTTCTGAGCGTGAGATAATAAATTTGGGAAACTTACTTTCGATAATGATTTGTAAAATTCTAACATTGGCATATTTAGAAACAACTGCTCGAGATGATTGTTAGATTGCAACTCAATTAATTCAACCTGCAAATTTGACCTCACTGCTTCACAATTTACGTTGAAAGGCATGGTAAAAAATATCCAATTCTGTTTGAATGGCACTGAAATCTTGAAATCTGCGTTCGAACTCAAAAATGCAGTTTTTTCAAGCCATCTTCATAATTCTTAAGCTTTCTCTTCATTTACTGAGGGTATTGAATTTAACCTCGGGAAATGAGACAAGTCGTTCTTAGCTAGCTGCCCAGCAAACAGATTAAGTTTTAGTTTAAAAGTTTTGGGCCGAGATATCATCGATAAATTGA